>JAAAKQ030080332.1:0-33732 GCA_010016005.3 Zanna intricata | reverse complement strand
ACACACACACACACACACACACACACACACACACACACACACACACACACACACACACACACACACACACACGTGCACACACACACACACACACCTGCACTTGTGCACAGAGGGAAATCTTATATTTGAAATATAAATTGAAATTAGATAATGATAAAAGTGAAAAGTTATTGGTCGTTTCTGATTATAACTTAAGCAAAGCTTGATGTAAATTACATTTTATTTTTTAATACATTAACACAATTAAAATGCAAATTAAAATTTTGTATGCTATAAATATTAAATGAAAATAAAAATTGTTTGCTATATCAAAAAGAAAGAGAGCAAAATGTCTGTATTTTAACCTTGAAATACTGTTTAAAGTCAAGAACCGTGTTAAGTCCATCCGTTAGAGTACATTATCCTCATATTTATGTTTATTGTTTATGCTCTCGAATTACATATTAGATGTACTCTGCGAAGCATAACTTCATTGTTTCTATGTTTATTTTTCTTAAAAAAAAATTAGATACAAGTTCAGTCTATTATAACATATCTGAATATCTGATAATCATTTCATTTTTTTGTTATGTCATTCCAGATGGTATACATTATTCAGATAAATCTACCATATATATTTAACCTTGACTTTCTAGCATAAAATAATAACTATTATAATTAAAGTTGTAATTATGTAATTATAGATCAAATTTAAAAAATTTTTTCAGTACTCTTTGTTGATTAAAGATTGTATTTATTCATTTAAAAAACTTGGATTATGTATATACTTTAAAAATGTAGTAAACATTTTATACTATCTACTAACTAAACTGCTGTTTAGAGCATTATCAAATGGATATACATCAAATGACAATTACTATTTTTAAAAGTCTTGTAGAGTTTAATCTTGAAAAGCTCAGATTTAATTTTTTTAATTCTTTGTAGAACTGGATAAATGGCAAGAAAAACAGTAATGAAACTGGATTATAGGAAAGATAGAAACTGCATTTCTTACAATTTTGGATATATAATAAAATAGTTTGGAAATTGGAATTTGAAGATTTGAAAAATCAAATGAATTGATATTAAAAACAAAAATAATAAATGGATTAATTACAAAAATATTACATTTTGGATGGTTTCATGGTATCATTATTCTTAATTTTCTTACATATTATATACTTTGGATGTACATCACCTTCCATAGAATCCAGCCAAAGTATAAAACCATATTTGAAATACTCATTATTGTGGCATCTTGTGAAAGCAGATTTATTTTTCTTGTTTGGTGGACATTCATTTTCTGTTTCACTTAATTTTGCTATATTCTCATTTCCCAGAGTAGAACTTTCAATGTGAAAAAAATTAACTGAAGTACCTTATTTTTTTTTACTCATTTTAAGAGAAATAAAAATTTGTGTTTTTTTCAATAATTAAAAGTAAACTTCACTATATGAGTAGTAGTCAACAGTGTAAAGAATGTAGTGTTTTCAATAAATTGAACATGTGCATTGCTAAGTCATAAAACAAATACGCCAAAGCCACACTCTCTTCATAGAGCAATGTTGTTTTGATATCTTCTGCTACTACACTTCATACATTGCCTTATAGTTTATTGTTGCAGATTGTACAAAGAATACAACGTATTCAATAAATTAAACGTGCACCAGTACTCGCCAATATGTGTATGTACAGAACATTATTAATAATTATAATATAAATTTTTATTTTACCTTCGTATGAATTTTTTATGTTTTTAAAGTTTAATTTTTTTTGTGGGCCAATTTGTTCAGGGATCGTTAGTATTATCTTGTGGAGCGGCACTGGTCCTGTGATTAAGAAACACTAGTCTACCGGATCATCAGTAGTCAAACAAATGTTTGTCTTTCATTGTAAAATGGTCTTTAATTTATAAAGAACATAATGTAAAGAAATAGTGTAGGTTATATTAAAAACAACGGAAAAATATTACGATTTTAATTTTCTTTAAAAATTATTATATATTTTTTAAATTTATATTTTAATGGGCAAATAATATTTCTCAGAATTATTTTACAATAAATATGAAATGGCAAAGACTGAAGAGAGAATTATTATGTAATTAAATTCTGGACTTAAAGAGTTACGGATGAGGTTAGCCAAATGCTATGTATGGATTATGCTACTGTAAGTAAATGAAGCATGGATGATGAAGTTAGCCCAAGTTCTATGGAGGAGGTTATCCAAGTGCTATGATTGGATTATGCTATTGTAAATAGATGAAGAATGGACAAGGAGGAGAGGGAGAGAAATTGGATTAAGGCTTTGTGATGCGAGTAGGGGGAAAATGAAGAAAATAAGATGGATGAATAGAATGAGAAATGAAGACAGCTGGATTAAAGAAGAAAGAGAACTTCTGCAGGATGTACACAAAAGAAAAGGAAGCTGGTCAGGACATGTGGTTAGAGGAAGTGGAATCTTGACAACTGCTTTGGAAGGGTCAGTAGAAGGAAAAAAGAAATGAGGATGAAATTAACAGATGAGGTAAAGACTGGAAACTGCAAGCTGATGACTAAGAAGGTTTGGGACAGAAATGAGTGATGACAGCAGCAGTGAAAGGGACCTATCATCAGGGAGAACATCAGATTATGATGGTGAATTATGAAAAAATATACTGATTACTGTAATTGTGTTTAATAGCTTAATTTAATTTTTTATTTCATGGGTTGTCTGAAATTTAACCACTTTATAAAGATATTTTTTATAAGCTTATAAACTCAAGGTGAGTGTATAATTTTCTTTAACATTTGTAATTGGAAAATCAATAAATATACACTTTTTATAAGATATTTATTTTGCATTTCATAATTTATGTGTTGCATATTTTGGTGGTTGGATTTCAATTAACTACAGATCTCAGGAATGATCAGCTTGAGTCTGTACAAGACTACATTACATTTACATATCATCCTTACCTCATCATTTGTCCCCTCTGGCTAAATGATTAAGCCATACCTCATTTGGCAAGGGGGATTGCTTATTGTTCACTAGTTGAAGAGATATCTGTGTTCTTTGATGGTTGGGTTTAAATTAACCAAACATCTCAAATATGGTTGACCCCTCTCTCTCTTTTTTTGTTTAGGCTCCGTAATCACTGTAAGGTATTACTTCAAATGAATGGTTTACCTGAGACTGTACAAGACTACACTTCATATACATTCATACATATCTTCATTCATCCTGTGAAGTAATACCTTATGGTGGCTCTGTAGGCTAAAATAAAAGTTAAGAGATTGCAACATACACATTAGGAAAAACAATGTTATAAGAACTTTCTTCTTTATATTCCCTAGTAGAACAAGCATTGGAAATTTGTTTCATTTTTCATAAATCATCTCTGTATATGACAACTGTTAGTTGACTTCAGGAAGTACCTATTTTATAGACGTTAAGAGATTGCAACATACACATTAGGAAAAACAATGTTATAAGAACTTTCTTCTTTATATTCCCTAGTAGAACAAGCATTGGAAATTTGTTTCATTTTTCATAAATCATCTCTGTATATGACAACTGTTAGTTGACTTCAGGAAGTACCTATTTTATAGACGGATGAGAGAATTTGACAATGTATAAGTCATGAAATTTACCAAAAAGTATTAAACTATATAAAATAAGTAAGTAAAAAAATTATTTTAGTCTTGTTTTAAGTTTTTATGATCTAAAAAATAAATAATTATAAAATAATAAATTAAAAAAAAAACCTTTCTTATGTTAGTTCCCATAATGTCATATGTATATAAATTATATTAAAAAAAAAACAAAAAATCGTGATGTATAGTAAGAAGAAGAAATTATGTAATAAAAGAACAAAAAAAACATAAACTACAAGAGAGATGTTCAATGACAAGAAATGAGAGTAAAATAAGTTCATTAGCCTTTTATTACCGTGCGTGTGCGTCAGTAAACTATAATACAGTAGGATATAAGGAAAAAATATAACATGAGAAAGAAAGTAAAAAGTAATAATATTAATAATAACAGTCCAGAAAACCGGAAGTTCAGATTCATTATTTATAGTTGTCAGTAGAATGAATTGTAAGAGTGAAATGAATACGGCAATGAAAGTAAAATATAAACAGGTCTGTAAATAAAATGAGACTATTTGTTTTGGTAGCAAAAATGGCATCACTGTAATGTTACTAGTAAACATACGAACAGCCGATTTATATTAGGTATTAATATTTCTGGTTTATTGTTGCCTCGTGAGACACACACAAACTTTTCGTGAAACGAGTATTTTGTTGTGCGTTACAAAAATAAGTGATATTAATTATGAGCAACGTTGTGCAAGCCGGCCTCCTTGGCGTGAATGGTAGCGTCTCCTTTCATACCGGAGGTCCCGGGTTCGAATCCCGGTCAGGCATGGGATTTTCACACATTATTCATCTCCATCCTCTGATGTAATACTTAATTGTGGTTCGGGAAGTTAAAAAAAAAAGAAAAAGTTGTGCAGTCAAGGTTTTTTTTTGCGAAACTCTGCGAGAATGCTACTGAAAATTTTTCAAAATTGGAAAGGGCGTGTGGCGATAACGCTCTGTCTGGAGCCTAAATTTTAGTTGGTTTAAAGCATTTTCAGATGGTCGGGAATCGCTGGCTTCCATGGCGCTACCAGTGGTAGCGTCTCGGCCTTTCATCCTGGAGGTCCCGGGTTCAAATCTCGGTTAAGCATGGGATTTTTCACACACGCTGCAATTCATTCATCACAACCTTTGAAGATATCTTAACGGTAGTTGCACAGGTTAAACAAAAAAAAAAAAAAAAAAGGATCGGGAATCAACTGCAGATGATCAACGCTCTGAAAGACCGTTAACGTCAAATAAGTGACAACAATGTTGAGTGAATCAAAAGACTTGATCGTGGATACCGGTGTTCTTTGGTGGTTGGGTTTCAATTAACCACACTTCTCAGGAGTGGTCGACCTGAGATTATACAAGACTACACTTCATTCATCCTCTGAAGTAATACCTTACGGTAGTTCCGGAGACTAAACAGATAAACAGAGAGAGAGAGACTTGATACGGTACGACCGACGATTAACTATCAGAATGATTGCAGAACAATTAAATTTGAACCATACGACAGTCCATCAAATTTTGAATTGGACATGAAAAAAGTTTGGGCAAAATTGGGCCCAAAAAAGCTTACTGTTCAACAGAAAAACAAGAGGAGGAAGTGTGTCGCGATCTTAAATGGCGAATTGAAACATCCTATTTTCCAAAAAAATGTTATTTACTGGTGATGAATCTTGTATACTTGAGTACGACATAGAAACAAATGCCAGAGCAAGCATTGGCATACTTCAAACTCACCACGTCCCAAAAAAAGCAAAAAATGAGAAATATAAAATCAAAACCATGCTAATTAGTTTCTTCGGTAGTAATGAGATTGTCAATCCAGAGTTTGTGCCTACAGGACAGACTGTAAATAAATATGTTACCGAGAAATTCTTCAAAGACTGTGGAAAAGAGTAGTTCACATGGGACCAACCATCAAAGACAACTGGATACTGCTTCATGACAATGCACCTTATCACACTGCACTCTCAATGAGTTTTTGGCAAAGAAAAACGTCTTGTAGTTCCTCAACCACCTTATTCACCTGACTTTAATCCCTGCGACTTTTTACTGTTCCTGACTTTAAAAGAACAACTCAAAGGACATCATTTTGGAAAGATAGAAAACATTAAAAAAAATGTAACGACCATCAGAAAGATATTCCGCTTTCTGAGTTCCAACACTGCTATGGAGAGTGGGAAATCTGTTTGAAGCATTGCATGGTTTCCCAAGGGAACTATTTCTAAACTGATAGAGCCATGTATAATTTGATTGTAAAAAAAAGTTTTTCTGAACCAGTCTCATTACTTTATTTAAAGATCTTGTATATGCCTACACATATTGTAATCTGCAAACTACAGGATATGTTTATGGTAAATTTATATTATTTGTAAGACTAATTTAAATTTAAATTATCATTTATCTTATGTACATAAATGAAGCTCATATTATGCCATGTAATTTTTGTAAGGTCCAGATTAAAGAGTACAAATTATTAGTTATTTTTTAAAAAAATTTTAGAAAGGAAAAGTTCACTTAATGAACATTTTTTTTTTTTTAACAAAAAATTATGTCTACATAGACAATTTTTTATGATACTAAATACTTTACTTTCTATGGCACATTCTTCATAGTGGGTTTTATAAAGTAATAATGTAATACAGATATTAAAATTACAAAAAAAGTAAGTCAATAAAAAACTTATTCACAAAAATATACACACTTTGTAATCCAGAGTCGTAATTCACATATAACACCAGTCATTTTACTTCCTTTTCATTTACATTAATTTTATATATTTTTTTTAATAAAATTTAAAAAATTGTTCCAGAAATTTCAACTTTTTGAAGTTAACATGAAATTAACACTTAAAAAATTAATAAAATGTTGGTAGCTTGTTTACAGTTAGTGACAATATTTGAAAATAGAAATATAAAGAATATTAAAAATAAATATTATTTTGTAATTACTATCTCAAATTTTCAAAAATTAATCTTATTATTTTTTAAGCTTATCTTTTGGTTAATATTTTAATATTTACATTAATTAAATTAATATATCAAGGCTATCATGAAAGTTATAATAGTGTATTATTTAATTAACATATCAGCTGTACCAAGTTTGAGAAATTAAAGTAAGCACAGTTTGATTGTAAAAATATTTGCATTATTATTTATTTTTTCTAATAAATAAAACTACCTACCTTATTCAATTTCTGTACATAATTGATTTGTACTATATTTGTATTTGTAATTCACAAATTTTAAAATGTTAATAACTCTTTGGCTGTCTGTATATTTAACCACTAATCGAAATCTTCATTCAATTGGTCATCATTTGTGGATTGCTTACAATTAAAAAAAATTCAAGAATTTAAACAAAGGATTTGCTTGCAAGCTTAGTCAAAGTTGTATGATAGCAACTGAAAGTATAATTTCCTAGTATTTTCTGAGCCAAATGATGAAAAATGGTATATGTTATCATGCTTTAATTAAAAACATTTTTTCAGTTGCCTCATTTTTTAGTTAATAAAAATAAATGTTTTAAAACCATCTGTAAAAGTTAAATCAACTTTTTATTTTTTTTATTTTATTTTATCCTTAATGGTTCTAAAGTTAGGTAGTGATTGGAGGATCTCTCAGAATACTTTTTTAAAGTTTCCAGAAAAAAAAAATCAATTTAGTACATTTTAATAATATATTACTTTAACGCTATTCAACAAGTAGTTATTTATAAATTTTACTATTATTTGATTTAAAAAAATATCATTGCCCAAATTTCACAGCAGCAGCTTGACTGGCTTTTTAAAATCTTTATAAGTAAGAAATAAATAACACAGACAAAGGCATAGCAAATGATAAACTAAAACAAAAAAAAAAAAATCAATAGGCTGATTGACCCTGAGTTCACAAGTGTTTGCAACCTTCTCAAATGAAATTACTGTTGGTCATTACTTGAAATATAAAAACAGACTTATTTTCTTAATAGAATGGATGTACATAAAATTTCAACCCTGAAACTGATCAAGAAATGGTATAAAAACAAATGGTATATAACCGCAAATGGTATAAAAACAAAAAAAAAAAAAAAACAAAAAAATCAACATGCTGATTGATCCTGAGTTCACAAGTGTTTCCAACTCCTCAAATGAAATTACTGTTGGTCATTACTTTAAACATAAAAACAGACAAATTTGTTTTCTGAATAGAAAGGATTTACATAAAATTTAAACTCTGAAATAAAATTTAAACTCTGAAACTGATCAAGGGCTATGTGAGAATCCAGTGGTGAACCTTCTAATGAATAAACTATACATAGATTACAGGCAAATATATTTTTCTTTAATTTTTTAAAAATTTTGAACTTATTTTCAAATTGATTTTTCAGAAGTCCTTCAAAAAGCAGTTGTTAGCTCCTTCTTCAGCAGAATTTTTAGTTGCACAATCGTTTAAAAAGTTTAAAAAATTATCTAAAAAAGGCTAGGAAATCCCTTATTTTACAATCAAATATTATATTCAATTTATGTAGTGTTGTACAATGTTTTAAAATATTGCTAATAACCAATATTTCTTGAAATTTCAGTAAAGAAAATAAGCCTCAAAAGGTCTTACCATGATTAAATTTTATTGATTCAAAAGCAAGTTTAGTATTTTAAGAATGTTAAAGATATTTTTCATGCTGTTTAATGAATTTTTTCTTTTGGAACAATAATATTTTTGTCAGTTTGTTTCTGATTTCCTTCAGAAATGTTAATTACATATGAATAAAAATAGAATATTTTAGAAATTTGTTTTTTGAAATATGTTTTTAAAAATTAAATCTCATTATTTAAATAATAGTCAAGTGAATAAATGATAATAACATTTTCTGTCAGTAAGACTTCGCCTAGCATGCTTTTGAATTTGATGAAGTACCTAAGTTTTAATTAAGTAAAAACTAAATCAACTCTGTGAGTTTCATTAAAAATGGATCAGCTATTCACAATGCTGAATAGACACAGTGACACAATTATAGATAGAATATTATTATTAATTATTGATTATTCAATTTCTTTTATACAACAAAAAGTTGAAGGAAAACATAAATATTTAAGCATCATTATACAAAAATGGAAGCATCAATAAATAATTTTATATAAAAAAAGAAATATATTTACAAAACTTTTAAATAGATAATCACAAAGTTATGAATGTTTCAATTAAAAAATAGGTTAAATAAAGTTATTAAAATTTCAAACTATATCTTATGTAAAAGCTTTTTAATGATTCCAGTTTTTTTTTTTTTAAATAATTGATTAATTCTGAACAAATTAATCAGTATTGTTTAGAGGGAATATAAATGACCTTGACAGAACCGTGACATGATTCATCGGTTTTCAATAAATATCAGATTTCCCATCACCTTTAAAAATAATTTTACGGTCTAATTGTATAAAAAATTCTAACACTATTATTACTATATTACACAGCAGTTATATTAAATTAAGGTAAGAATAGTGATGTAATATTTATGTTAATTCATGTAACAAAAGAATAAAATTACATTATCCGCTTCATGCCATCTACACTATCACAGAACTACATTTAAATTAATAATGTAAAATTAAATTAATCATGTACAAATTTAAAATAATTATTTTTAATATATTTAATATTTTTTTTTTTATAATATAACTTAATTATTTTTATATAGGTAAAAATTTTTATATTTTTTCTGATTGGTCGAAGTTTAATTAATTTTACTTTTATTTATTTATTCACTTTGATAACTGGAGACTGATGTGCCCAGTTGCTAGGTGTATATATATATATATATATATAAATTTATATTTAGTAGATCAACCCAAGTACAGAATAATTGAAATACAATTACTTACCTTATTTCATTACATAAGCACAAGCACTTTATATATATATATACTACAAAAAACATTATAAACTCTCAATATATACCATTTATATTTATGTTAAAAATCATTCAAATATATCTTTGTTAAAAACTTTCAATTTAAATTCAAAATTTACTTTATCATACATTAAAAGCTTATACAAAATATAAAAAAAATTTCTTTTAGATTAAAAATTTAATTAAATTAATATAATAATATATAATTTATTTAGAGGAGTATGATTCATAAAAAAATGTTTTAAAAAGGGTGTTATATATCCCATCACCTTTAAAAAGAGTATATATACTCTTAAGAGAGTAAGAGTAAGAATTTGTATATGTATATATATATATATATATACATATACAATCATAAATACACATACATATACTGTTTGAGCTGGAGGCGCATTAAATAAAAAAACACCACACTCAATATTAAAAAAAATGTATAATGAATTAAACATCTGTTTAACTCGGTCTCTAAACTACATACATATACGCTACATACATATACTGACTCCAGACAAATTACATTATTAACTTTTAATTATATAATTTATTTCTGTAAAATCTGTAAAATAATTTTTTTTATTTAAAACATCAGTAACACTCTCTATAAAACTACTATTTATATTTTAAAAATCTCTTGTTACAGTGTTTTTATAGTAATCTTCTTTTTCAACATCTGTTAATTTTTTTTGTTTCATTTTCTATGATTGTTGGTTTATTATGTTTTCCAAGATTATTATGTAGTTTAAAATTTTTACTTTCATCATTTTGTTGTGAATATTTAAGCGAATAAAATTTACTGTTAGCAATTACCTTGTGATCTCCAAGTTCATTATTATGCTTTGTTGATAAATTTGATATCTTTTCTGTTAATTCTAACATTCTATCTTGAATTTTATTATTTTTATTCTCTTCTACCACGATATTCTTTATATTTGCATTCTCTTTGTATATAAATCCTACAGTATTATTATATTTATTTGGTTGGTAATCTTCTACGAATGACTTATAGGTTTTTAATGTATTACTCATATTTTTGTTATTTATTTCATCAACAAGATCTCTTTTTAATGGTTGTTGATACTTCTCACTTAGCTTACTAAGTGTTGATAACAGAGAAAGTTTCTGTTTGCTATTTTCATCCTTTAACGATGACATTACCTTTTTTGCATTCTAAAATACCAGTTTCATGTTTTATTACGGAAAATGATTGATTTAGGGTCTGAATGAAATTGTTTAATTAATAGTTCTGCATCAGTTATGGTTTCGAAGTAAGAATCTTCAAAATCAGAACGTTCCTGTGAATTTTGAATATTGTCTTTTTTATCATCTAAACCTTCAATCTCGTCCTGAATTGTATTAAACTTATCCCAGCATTCTTTAATTTTATCTAATCGCATCAAAAACTTAACGGAACACACTGATTTAATAAATATGAAAGTACTTGGTGGTTAACACAATTTATTTTTTTATGCATCTTTTTTTATAATAGGAAATAATTTTTTTAGTAAGTGAAAAATGTCAAGCTTGGCCAAGATACAAACTAAAAATTTCTGGATGAAACGATGAGACATTATCGCTTTTGTTATAGGGGTTGGTGGAATTTCTCTCCATCCTATTTTTCTTAAGAAATCTCATTAAATTTTTTTAGACCATCAACTTTTTAACATCTTGCTAGAAAATTGTATTTATTATTGTTAATGTTTTATTATAATCAAAAGCTACACACTAAACAAACATTTAAAAAAAATTTCTTTCTAATTTTTGGATTTACTCGTATATTTGATTCTAGCATACTTAAAATGTTTTCGGTACTAACGTATTAACGCCACCGCAGCTACAGAAGCGAGGTTAATTAGTCTAGGTTAGCAAGCGAGGCGAGCGTAAGTTAAGTTTGGTTGATTATATTATATTGGTATCTGTAATTATAAGCTATAATGCATATATTTTTAATATGTGAAATATGTTAATATGTAAAATTAATCAACCAAACTTAACTTACGCTCGCTAACCTCGACTAATTAACCTCGCTTCTGTAGCTGCGGTGGCGTTAATACGTAAGTACCATGTTTTCTAATGAAAGCTACGATATTTGATTTACTTTAACCAACCATTATAATTTTAGTATCTATGAAATAAAATTCTTCAAAATCTGATAAATTTTGTTTTCGTGTTATTCTTATTCCTTTATAAATCAGATCACACCTTTCTTAATCTTCTACTCTTATATCTACTTACCTAATACTTGTAAAAATTTACTTCTTCTCTTCCTATTAATAAAATATTTCAAATGGTTATAATTTATTTATTTATATTTATAGGTTTTAGTTACAGAATGTTAGTATTCCTACCTTTTATCTGAAAGGTTTTGGATTCAAATTGTTATTTTGATATTTTTCACATTAAAAAAATTTTTCAGTATCACAAGCTTAGCAAAGTCTTTATATTTTTTTAATGGAATATTAATCTTTAAAATACTAATAGGACGCTAAAAATAACAAAAACCTTTTTTCAAAAATGATTTAATATCTTTTTCTATTTTAGTCTCTGGAACTACCGTAAGATATTACTCAAGAGGATGATTGAGGATGATAGAGAATGATATTTATGAATGTGAAAAAAGTGTAATGTTAGTCTTATACGATCTCAAGTCGACTGCTCCTGAGAAGTGTGGTTAATTGAAACCCAACCACTAAAGAACACTGGTATTTATGATCTACAATTCAAATCCATATAAAAATACCTTTACTAGGATTTCAACCTAAGAACTCTTGCCTTCAAAATCAGCTAATTTGTGATGATGAGTTAACCGCTAGACTAGGTGGGTTTCAAAAATGACTTTGAAAAAAAAATTACATTGAATCTTTATAAATTAAAATAAACTTTTTAGTTTAAAATAAGTTTTGAACTACCAATAAAAATATATTTCAAGATGTGATATTGAAAATAAATTTTCATGCTTGTCTAGAAAATTGGCTATTGGATAGCCAGGCAGGGTTTCTAATCTCATAAAAAGAAAAAAAGAACTAAGATTAAGGGATTAGTTGTCACTTGGGGTTTTTTCTATTAATATTAATTTTAAGAAAATTAAATTGTATACGTAAAATATATAAAATAAAAAGTATATAAGTATAAAAGTATAAGAATATAAAATATATTTTTCTTGTCATTTTCTAAATTTTTTATTACAACTTAAAAAATCCTCTCATTAGTAACTTTAAACACAATTTTCTCAATTCTTCATAATTTTAAAATTTCTGTGACGCCACTTATCTTAAATTAAATGAAATAATAGGAGCTAATCACTCTGTGTAAGATTAGTGCTGTATGATTTGAAATTTTGCAATTTCCAAATGAAACTGCTACAATTCTTGAATTATCCAGTTTGATTTCACAGACTGATAAAAACACAATATTACCAGCTAGTATCAATTTGTATTACAGTTATTCCACAATAAAAAAATTAAAATAGCAAAGTTATTTTTCTAGATCCAAAATCTGAGAAAATGATCACTGAAAAAATTTCTAACATTTACAATCTCTTCTGTATTCTTAAGGATGTGAATAAAACTATTAAATTAATGATTGGTTTTTCTGTTATAACAATTCAGAATATAACAAAACTGTAAAACAGTGGTTTCACAAAACCTTCAGTTAAGTTTTTACATTAAAATCATTTGTCATTATTTAAAAAAACCCGCTGCCCTCCGTGGCTGAGTGGTAGCGTCTCAGCCTTTCATTCCAGAGGTCCCGGGTTCGAATCCCAGTCAGGCATGGCATTTTTCACACATGGCTACAATGCATTCATCTCATCCTCTGAAGATATACCTTAACGGTGGTTCCGGAGGTTAAAAAAAAAAAAAAATTCATAAAACTGCTGAATTCTTTGTTATGAATATTTTTACATCTATTCTAAAGCAATGATACCATTATCTAAATTTTCTGTAATTCATAACATGTAGCTCATAAAAAAAAAAACTGTCTGTAATTTTCAGTTGTGAAATATCAGGAAATAAACTGAACATCAGACAATTAAACTTTGGAATTGGTATTGATTTCATTATTTTATGAATATTTATAAAGTAGAAAACTTATTAATTGATCTTGTTTATTTTTCAACAATAAAATGACTTCAATTGAGTGTATAATAGTTAACTACTGTAAATTAATGTGTTATGTATATTTGTCTAAGAATAATCTATGTTAGATAATGATAGGAAAATTAAATCCTATAGTTTTTTAAGACTTTTGTATTCATAAAGATATAAATTAAAATTTTATATTATTAATAAAAATAATGATTTGTATTAAAAATAATAATTATTGGACAGTCTAGAGAGATATGACAGGATGTGATTTCACTTTGTTTGGTTTATTATTTTCATTACATATGATGTCAAGAGTCGTGTTGGGAATTTATCAACAATTTTAGTGGTAACAACAGGTAAACTTATCTTATTTAATTACTTTATCTTAATTTTAAGAAAAAAAAAAATCATCTCATAAATATTAAAATACTGCCAGTCATGTTATTATTATTCTTCTTCTTTTATAATAAGATAAAAGTAAACTATGAAACAACCTGTTTTAAAATTTTCAAACAATTATCCCTAAAATTTGATAAATACAACTTGATTTTATTAGGGAAGTTACAAATCTTTAAAAAGTTAAAGCTTTATACACTTATAATGCAGACATAACAACCACTTAGATCTGTAAGGTTGAAAGTTTAATTATGGTTTCTGTAAGCAAAAGTATTAAATTATTAAAATAAACAAAATAATTAAAAATCTATAAAAAAAAAAAAATTAATGAAAATAAATTATGTAAAAATAAGTGAAATATAAAAATTCTGACAACAACGTTGTATTTTCCTTGCATTGTTATTTATTTTTGTAGTGGAAAAATAATGATGCATGAAAAAAAGTTAAAAAATTCAAAAAAAATATTTTTAAACTTTGATCAAGTTTTCCACCTCCATTATTGTTCCCACAGTATTTTTTTTCGGCCAGTAACACTACTATTCTGCTTAAAAAGACATGAAAAAAGAATTGGTTAAAAAATGTAAAAGATAAAAATAGCTTTCTTGATTTTTTGGAAAGGGGGAGAATTTGGGGCAACATTTTTAAAAATAATGATAAGGTAAGCATGTATGCATGTATCAGCTTAATATAAAAGTGGGGTTATATTTACAAAATTTTGAAAAAATTGACACAAAAGAAATTATCTATCCCATCTTCTGCAGATATCGACCTCGATAGTTTACAAACAAATTCCCCTATATACAATAATCTCTGTGTCAAATTTCATCAAAATTAGTTTATCCAGTCAAAAGTTATTAAGCTTCAAACATACCAACAAATGTACATAGATTATCCTAACATTTTTTTTGTTTTTTTGGGCCCCTGAATCATGAAACATTGAGAAATGTAAAAAAAATCAATACCTCATTTTTTGACTGATTACCATACTTTACATCTTGCAGCAGAGCTCTAGAACTGTGATGCTAGGAAAGTAAAATTATGAGAATAATTTATTTATTTAAAATTATTTTTAGGTTATTAGGAAAAGAATCATAAACAGTTATAATGAACAGTAATTATTTAGAGAATAAGATAGATTGTCAGAACACATGACTCTGATCAGCTGTTTCTGTATCACTTTGTAGTTAATGTTGTCATGGATACTGAAAATACATTTGATTTAATTTTAGTTTTTGATTTCTTGATTACCTCCCTTCTACAACAATACAAAGTTATATTAAATTTTAATAATTATTAATTATTTAACTTACATCTATGTTGATTATTGTTGTTATAATTTTCTCTGACTGAGACTGTTACAACTTGTTCTATACTTCTTACAAATAAATTTGGATCTTCTGACATTTCTGACAAATCAGCTCTATGTGAATCAAATATATCTTTTATTCCAAGCTGTAAAAAAAAAAAAAAAAAAAATTATTGATTTCATAAATGTATGTTATATACTTGAAATTTATTACTTTATAATTTTTCTTGCTTGTTATATATTTAAAATAGACTACTTGATAATAAACTATTTTTATTTTTCCTAATGTAACTGACCATGTATTTACTATATTATGTCATGTGATATTAAAAATATCTCACAACAGTATTAAATATATACACTTACAATATTAAACTGCTATATACAGTACCATATAATTATTTTAATTTGTCTAAATAAGTTCACAAAATTAGTTTGCAAAAGGAACTTGTAAGAAAAGCTGTTGAAAAAGCTTAAAATTGTAACCAAAGCATTGTGCATTTTATTTTTTGATTTATTATAATTTTATAATTAATAATAAAATATATAATAAATAATATGTTATATATAAATATATAATTATAATTATATAATTATTTTTATGAATATTTTACAGTGTAATATATATAATTATATATATATATATACAGAGCGATTCAGGAGGATAGGGCAATACTTTGACAACTCATTCTAGAGGCTAAAAATAAGAAAAAAGTTCATATAAACATAGGTCCGAAAACGCTTTGTTAGCGAGTCATACAGAGTGAAAGATTTTGCCCGAGTTTCAGTTCCTCCGATAAACTAAGGCTTTCTAAAATTCTGGGAAGGTCAATTAAAGGACAAATTCAATTCTTTCTTATGGTTTTTGAGCTGGGAAATCGAAAAAAATAGGTCCCAGAACTGTATCTCTCTTAGTTTCGAAAATATCCCATGTAAAATGCCAAAAATAGGGTAAAAAACACATTTCTTTACGTTTGACGTACAATAACGTTGTTAAATTGGCAGTAAATCATATATTTTTTAAACATAAATTGTACAGAATTTAATTATAAGAAGATTGATGTAAATAATGTTTAAAATTTGATTGTTTTCTGTTAATATTATTTATATCAAACTTCTTATAATTAAATTCTCTACAATTTATGTTTAAAAAATATATGATTTACTGCCAATTTAACAACGTTATTGTACGTCAAACGTAAAAAAATGTGTTTTTTGACCCTATTTTTGGTGTTTTACATGGGATATCTTAGTAACTAAGAGAGATACAGTTCTGGAACCTATTTTTTTCGATTTCCCACTCAAAAACCATTAGAAAAAATTGAATTTGCCCGTTAATTGACCTTTCCAGAATTTCAGAAAGCCTTAATTTACCCGGAGGAACTGAAACTCGAACGAAATCTTTCACACTGTATAACTCGCTAACGAAGCGTTTTCGGACCTATATTCTTATGAACTTTTTTATTATTTTTAGCCTCTAGAATGAGTTGTCCTATCCTCCTGAATCACTCTGTATATATATAATATATAATTAATATTTTGTGATATATAATATTATGTGATAACATAATAACCTAGTGCATTTATTTTGTGATGTAATACAATAGTAGCTGGTCACCTTAAGAAAAATATAATTTCTTATTGTATAGTGTTATTTAAATATAATTTTATCTATTAGAAGGCATATTTTAATTCTGATATTTTATGTCTATTTTAATTATTAAAGTAAATTAATTTTTTTTTTCATTTCTTTCTTTTATGTTGGAGAAAAACTTTAGACAAAGAATAGGGATATCTAGAAGGTGGTCTGATAGGAGAAGTCCCAGGAGAATGTAAGCCAGGTATTATAGCAAAACAGTTATAAGCAGCAGTGTAAACAGTTTTATTTATAAAAATATCACAATCATTAACAAAATTACAAGCAGGCTGACTAGGGAAAGTGAATTAATTTCCTGTTTCCTGATTAGCTGTTTTCATCAGTGAGCTGAATATACCGTCATATCAGCATGCTAAACCATATAATGCAAATGATATTCAGCCCTGCAAATAATACTTTTACTCTGTTTGCTACAGGGAATAGGAATGTGATTTACATCACTACTCTAATAGAGAGCGATTGGGATGACTTTTACTTCTACTCCAGATGATTTACACATAAATAGCAATAAGGAAAAAAATTCCCTTATCTAAACTAAAAGTTGGGATTTGTTAACCACTTCTTAAAAAAAAAAAAACAAAACAAAACATTAATATTTAGTAAAATTCCTAAAAAAAATATTTTTTCTTATATTCATTTGGACTTTGGTAAGTATACAGATCTATTAATTCATAATATCAATGTAAATTTTTAGTATGCTGGCTAAGGTTGAAGTGTAGTATTTATTTAGAAAGAAAAAAATCAAACTAAATCCAAAATAAACATCTAATCTCCCCCCACCAAAAAAAAAAAAAAAAAAAAAAAAAAAAAATAGTAAGAACCTTTACATTGCAAAGACAAAAGAAGAGTGTTTACTAATTAAGGAAAAATAATCATATATATACATATAATAATGAAAAACTTTTCATATGAATAAAGAAGTTCTATAGAATTTTTCAGTGTTAAATTTTCTATAAAAAGTTCTTTGTTTTTTAAAAGAAAGAGTTGAAGGAAGCTTTATTGAAAAAAAAAAAAAAAATATTGGTGTCATATTTTATAAAAATTACTTACCGAACATTAAAACTGTTAATTTTGAAATATTAAAATAATGAAGTATTTAATATAATGATGGAAAAAAGAAAACAAACAATATTTTTGTGATAAAAAGTTTAATGTGGAACAGAAATTGATAAAAAAAGAAAAAAGTTTTTTGTATCTTCACTAACATTGAGATTAGAACAATTACAAATTATAAGAATTAATTAAAGTATAAGAATTAAAGTATATAAATGTGCAATACGTATTTTGAAAACCATGTCACATTAATCATGAATCATGTTCATAAATCTTTTTAAGATTTTTTTTTATTTATTATTTTCTAAATAAAATTAAAATTCTTTAAAAAATTTATTCTATTTTTTTTGTATTTTCTCGAATGAAATAAGAAATATAAAATTTATGATTCTTTTTCAAGTTTAAATTAGAAAATCAAGACAAATAAATAATTAAAAAAAAAAAAATTTTTTTTTGAACTTACTTGCATAAGTGGATCAACCAAATTAATATGATGAGTCAGTGTAAATGTTGGTATTACTGCATATACTGGTGCTGTTCTTAATGATGAAATTATTCCTCTAATTGAACACCATTGTAATGCATATAATAATTGTTTAAAACCTACATTATGTCTTGGTAGTAATATTAACATGGTATAATAATCAACCTGAAAAAAAAACAAATTTTTTTTGTATTTTCACTGATGAAACTAAACAACACATTTAATGTTAAATTTTTATAATTAATTTTTAATTGTAGTATTAGTAGATATTTCAGAACTACTTCTTCTTTCTTCAGCACTTATGATCTTGGATTTTCAGAATGGAGGTTCTATCAGAATCAAACCCATAGAAATGATGATGAAGAAAATGGGAGCAAGAAAAAGGGAGAAAGGATGGGTGTGTTGGTAAAGGTAATTTCATGGCTTACCCAAGATCGATTATAAAAAAGAAAAACTTTAAGCTTCAAAGGTTAATAATCATAAAAACAACCAGTTGTAAGACTTTTTTGAAATTGGATTCTTTAGTTTTACTTACTAGAACAAGCAACAACCTATAGAAATAAATTATCACCGCTAAATAGCTGGAAGATTTAATATTTGTCTTCTTCAAATTACAATTATGAAATAATCATAAAACATGATAAAATTAGATAAAAATACTAAAATTATATTTGAAATATGTTCAGTTAGTAACATTTCGTAGTGGTGCATCTATAATGCATTTGATCAGAATAAATTATATGATCCATTTTATAAAATAATAGAAGCTCTGTTTTAAAATACTGAAAATACTTAGAAAAATCTCCATTATTTTACGAAACCGTATTTATTGCATTTATTCATAAATATAGTTTATTGTATTTATTCATAGAAAGACGCTAGATAACTTTTTTAAATGAACTGAAATTATTATTTCATATTAACATGACAAACCTTAGGAAATGAAGATGATGTTTAGTCCTGGATATGACATCGTACTTTTGTATCACAAGGACAAGTTATATATAATAAACATCAATAATTTCAGAGAAATTAACTCTGGTTTTTATGAGTGGTAACTAATAAGCTTTACATATATCATAAGAAAGTATGTGACAAGTAGCATAAAAACCATTTTAATTAATAACATAAAGTACATACTAGATAGACTGAAAATTTTAACCATTTACCATGTTGCTTCGAGCAGAATCTATACAGGGAAAATTTATAACTGTTGTTTGTATGTATGTAAAAAAAAATTTTCTTATCTTATATCTTTTAATATGATCAAAAAGGATCTTACTTTTAATAAAGCTAGTACAGAACTGTTATTAAATGTCTTTATACTGAAATTTATTATGAATTTAATCCATTATATTTTATTTGTTGTCAATATCTATTCATATTAATTATTGAATAATAACCTCTTATTAAAATAAATTTCACCATTTTAGAGATATCTTTTTGATTCTCAACAGAAATGACACAAAACATTCTACATTAAATCCTAGTCAGGCTTAGTATCTTTCACATATAAAAAAAATTCTCCTATTATTATCAGTAACTGTAACTGGGTCTAATACTTTTATTTACTTAGATATATCTTTCAGTCTTCAGATTTTATCTTTAATTATAATTTATATTAAAAAACAATCTTGATTTTAAATTATTACATATTTAAAAATAATATTTAACATAAAGTAAAAAAGAAAATATACATATATAAAAACAAATTGTACACAATTATAATGAAACCAAGAGTCTAAATACCATGAGTATACAATAGAAGTCGAAAGATGCAACATCTTTTTAAAAAAACATTTTTACATTCCTCTCTCTTTATCTGTTTAGTCTCCAGAACTACCGTAAGGTATTACTTCAGAGGATGAATGAGGATGATGTGTATGAATGTGAATGAAGTGGAGTCTTGCACAATCTCAGGTCGACCACTCCTGAGAAGTGTGGTTAACCCAACTACTAAAGAATACCTGTATCCATGATCTAGTATTCAAATCCGTATAAAATTTTTTATCTTTACAAGGACTTGAACATTTTTACATTCCTGGCTTTGTTAAACTGCATGCTTAACAATATACTACACGAGTAGAAATAAATACATAATATGATAAATCGGGTCAAAGTTTGCGTGTTAGGCTTTTACAGATCTTGAAATTTCACAATTACCTCTAACAAAAAAAAAAAAAAAATACCACACAATTTTAGAAGTGAAAAATTCTGGAAGGGTGTATAAATGTCATATACGAGGCCGAAAGAATCTGACCTACTTTGAATTCTCCGCGCTGACGTTATTCTTTGTCATCCGGCTTGTGGCATCCTTCAGAGTAATCCCCATTTGACTGTACGACACACTCCCATCTGTCTTTCCACTTTCTGAAACAGTTCTGGAATTCAGGTTTTGGAATGGTCTTAAGCGCTATCGCCGCATTCTTCTAAATGTCTTTGTGTCGTCTAACCGGTGCCTTTTTAGAGGAATTTTCAGTTTTGGAAACAGCCAAAAGTCGCAGAGAGCTATGTTGGGACTGTACGGAGGCTGATGAAGTTGCATAATTTGATGTTTTGCCAAAAACTGTTGCACAACGTTTGATGAATGTGCTGGCGCACTATCGTGATGAAGAAGCCAGTTGCCGGTCGCCCAAAGACGCGGCCGTTTTCTCCTCACTGCGTCAAGCATTCTTCTTAGAATTTAAGGTAAAATTGCATATCGCGTTCATAATTGAAGAAAACAATCGACATTGCCCTGACATTGCTCAGTCTTTGACGTGCTTTTTTAGGTCGTGGCCTAGATGGAAGCTTCCACTCTGAAGACTGTGGTTTTGTTTCGGGACCATAACCGTAAACCCACGATTCGTCACCGGTAATTGTCCTTTCAAGCACATTTTCATCATTAACGACTGTTTTAAAGTTATCCTGAGCGACTTCGAAGCGAAGGTTTTTCTGCTTTACTGAAAGCAAATTTGAAATGAATTTTGAACGCGAATCATTTCCAAATTATCGGTTAGAATTTTCCAAACACTTGTTTTCCGAACTCTAAGATCACGTCCTAGTTTGAGCGCAGTCAAACGACGATCTTTTTCAATCACAAGTCGCGCACGATCAACATTTTCCGGTGTTATTAACTGCGACATCTGGCTAGTTTGGAAGAAGTTACTGGTTATTGACCTCACAGAGATCGCTAGGAACTTTGTTGGTGCGAAGAAGAGTTGAAAGTAGATCCGATTTTTTTGGGACACACCTCGTGTATATATGTATATATATATATATATATATATATATATACATATATGTATATGTGTTGATCTGTTTTTTGCTTGATATCTCCAGGCTCTTCTCTTTATCTGTTTAGCCTCTACTATACTGAATTAGCCTATACTGAAAGTATAGGTAAATTTTTTCACATAATTTAATGTTCTTTAGCTGTCTAAGACACTTTCTTATGACGTTTGGTTTATTTAACCCCTTATTTTTTTGTCATTTCTGGACTCAAAGTCACATTCTTGAATTAATTAACTGATTCCATAACAATAGTATGCCACTTTAGGCAGTTTTATTCAGATTAGGATAATAAGCCTAACTATACTTTTTTGTCACTTATAAATTTCTTTTTTCTTGAGACCTTCATGCTGGAGAAACTGATTTTTATGACTTTTGAACAATGTTTTCTGAATATGGGTTATCAATGCCATTATATTTTGGTTTAGAAGGTGGAGAGGTATGCTCATCATGGATTCTGCCACTCAAAGAAAAAAAAAACATTTATTTAATGATCTTTTATTTGGATACTTTACTGATCCTCTTAGTTTTCCTTCTTAGCAGTAGTCTGTTGAGTCATTAGCTAGAGGTGATAAATTTCCAACCTTACCTGGAAAGTAATTAAATTCTTTGCTGGGTTTTATTCTTTATTTACATTAAAAATCATTATTACTTTACTATCAAAAATTTAAAATTAACACTATCCCTATTTCTTATCATTTTATTACAATATCATTACAAAAAACATACAATTTTATTACAAAAAACTCTTCAGTTATAAGAGTTTTACCTACCTTGTTTATGTGGTTTATTTTCTGAGGTACATATGTATACATTTATCAGATGTAAGGATTGAAAAAATTAGCAGGATCTCTTGTTATTGTATTTAATTAATGGTAGAATTAATTAATGTACTGATTTACATTCTTAACTATCTCTTCTTCAGTCATATGTGCAAAATTTTAATTCTCAGTAATACAAGCAGCAATTAAATTGCCTGTTGAACATACAGGCAATCTAGTATCTTATTATAAAGACAACTTAATATATTTGTGTAATAATTGTGTGTTTATGTTAGCAACTGAATTTTAATTTTACTTAAAAACTTACTGATTTGCACTGTATGAAAATTCAATTACAGAAAAGCAGTCAGGAGTCATAAGTAAGGATGGGTAACTAGAATTTTCAAAGAATTTATTAAATTTTCATTTCTGAATTGCGTAATCTATATTCTAATTTTAAATATGCTATGTGATTTGGATAAATTGTAAATATCTTTAAATTAATAAATAAACTTTTTACAAAACAAGTTTTTATGAAATGAATTATTATTTAGATTCTAATGATTTTCAGTGTTCTTTTCTATAAGTTTTTTCTCTTATTCAGAATCAGCAGAGTAAAACATGTTTGATAATAAAAAAGTAAAGCCTAAGAAATGTTATTTACTATTTTATTAATCTAAATTTTGTGGTTAAAGCATTGATATAAAAGTAACCAAGCAAAGGATTTTATTAGATTTATTTTAATTAGTCAGATGGATAACTTGTGATGGTATAGAACTTGGTTCAAATTTATTTAAAAATAAATGGTTACTAATACATTAATTATAATTAAATTTAAATCTAATACTAACAGTGGTAAATTATTCACTGATATTCAATTTAAAATATTTTCTTAGAATTGATTAATTTGATTAGGATTCAATTAATAACAGCATCTTAGAAAATGGGGAGAATTTTGGGTTTTAAGAACATGAATATTATTTGTGTCAAATAATAGAACATTATACAGTCTGGCAAGATCAAAATTACTTATGAGATGTGAACAACAGATAAACTAGAGAAAGAAAATATTCAGAAAGTGACAGATATAAGGTCAATATAAAATTATTTACAGTATATACTAAATTCCTTTACCCACATTACTCTTTCCTGTTATGTTAAGATTATAGGAACAGCTTCTTTCTTGGCAAACTGTAGGCTATGTTATTATAAAAGTAGAAACAATTATTAAAAATACTCACATCAAGAGGTATTTGTAATGCTTGCGCACCAATACTTGGTATGTCAGCAAATGGTAAAAATGCTCTTACTGTTAATACTGGTACCAGTTTTTCACCATCAAAAGTTGAAAACCATTGATTTGAAGGATTTCTGTATTGTGTTCCTTGTAACCAATTGGATATTCTGTATCGTTCATCTAAAATTAAAAAATAAATACATTTCTGAATTTTTAATATATTTTTTTTATAAATTATTCATAATATTTTATTAGCATATAAAAAATACATAAAGTTACAACACTAAAGAATGACCTTATAAATATATGCTTATAATAAAACATAGATACTGATTTAATGAAAAAATTGCTACATAGTTGATGCCATTTAAAAAAAATTAAACTTAATAAAGAATCAAAATGTTATTGTAAAGTTTATTTCTTTAAGGACTTTTCTTAAAATCTTCTTTTATATTTATTTAACTTCAGAATTTTAGTTAAATTATTATTTTTAAGTACATAGGTAAAACAGACAATTTTCCCCATATGATAAAAGTCTGTTTAAATGAAATGCTAATAAAAGAAATCTGCTGAATTTTAATAAAAATAAGAAACTATGTGGGTACTGTTACCAAGCATGAGCTATGTCTGTATAGAATGTAGAAAATGTGTTATTAACAAATAATCTAATTCAAATAAAAAAATTACCCTCCAATTTACAGATTAGTAGAGATATGAAGGGAAATTCACTGAATTCCTTCTTGATTTCACCATACCCAATTAACAGACAACAAGCACGCTTTTAATATATCTATGAAACTTACTAATATTGATGCACCTATGAATAATACTCGTAGATCTAATCATCCCATTTACACAAACAAACAGTTTTCTTACATGTTATACATGAACTTTGTAAGTTGAAAACTGCACTAAAGAACATCTGGCATTAACCTACACTAACAGGCTGATGGCTACAATTACAGGCAACATGTTATGTAAAATAAAAATATAAGTATTCCAGAAAATAAATAATGCTAATGTAAATGAAACGACAAAATTCATATAAAATTAACATGTTCATGAAAAAAAAAGTCATCTTCAAAATTGTATAAATTTGAATGATGTTAGTACAGCTTTCTTCCTTATTTATGTGTTGAATGTACTTACAATTTGTTACATGAACTACCAGGTCAGTGTCAGTATGTGTAGTTAATTAGAAGTCAACCATAGAATGCTGATTAGGGGACAGTATCAAAATGTTTTAATATCACAACATAATTGTTTCAGCCTGGTCTTGAATTATTAACTGTCTGCATTGAATGGTTAGTGTTAACCATCTTTGCCACATTAAATAAAACCCACACACACTCCCTCTCTCTTACACACACACACACACACTAAATGCTACATTGTGCTGATTATTATTCATTCGCTCACAGAATCAAAGAATAAATATATTTATTCTTGCATAATATTTCATATTATGCAAATTTGACCAAAACCAAAATATCAAAAAGTTTGAATAATATAAATTTAATAAACTAAATTTGATGATAATAAATTATATGGAAAAATATTACACAGATCAAAAATATTGTTTGAAATATACTAAAGGAGTTTCCTAATTATTGAAAGATGGGGACTATTAACAGTACCAATACTAATTGCACTGGTGGAGTCATACAATTAATTAGTTATTCTGGTACCAAGATATTCTGGTATCATAATTTTCACATAACTGAAAGTGAATCATAAACGTTTTTTTAAGTGTTAAAAAGGTTTTATTACATTTTTTCTTGGTGATCAAAAATTTTACTCCTGAATTATAAAATTTGTATACTACAATATAAACAGAGGCAGTGTATAAATGCATTTGTTCTTAACAGAGAAGATATATTAATTTTTTAAGTTTAATTAAATTTTTTATAGTATTTGTCCCAATATTTCATACGGCTGTGATTCTTGTAAAACACCACGGGTACAAAAGTCATTTTTTTGAAGCTGTTTTCTCGAGTATAATGATGCTCACTATATAACTGTTCTTTATGAACTGATACTCTCCAATTTTGGAAGTTACCTGTAATATTTAATATAACTTTTATATTTAGGACACATCATAATTCAGTAAATAAAAATCCACAGAAAATTATTTTTGATATACTTTGATTTTATTCTTTAAAATTTTGGAAACAAACAATAGTTTTTGTAATATAATTTTTTTTTTATCAACCTAGACATTAGTTTTTGTTAACTAAAATTAATTATCCAATAATCAGAATGTATTTTCTGGTCTTAGTCATACAACTATAAAATTCTCTCTTCATACATAAAAAAAAAAATTTGGTCCATCTTTTGATAAGAGCATCAAAATCTTAGCCAATTTCATAATCACACTTATTGAAGAATTAAACAATAATATTGTCATAAATAATTAAAAAAGTATAAAACTAAGAATGAAGCTATTCTAAAATTATCTTCCAATTGGCTATTGAAAATGAATAGCTGGGATTAAAAATGGCATTTTTTTTTATGCTGGTAATGAAGAGATGATAGGTGTGTAATGAAATACGTACCTATCATTATCATTCATGTCTGTTATGAAGCATTGGTAACCTCATTTCTTTCTTTTCTGCAAATGGAAGGCTATAATATCACCAAAATCTACTGATGATTGTTTTCAATAATAATGTTATGAGTAATACTGCTGCTAAATTGGTATAAAAAATAAGATAAATCAAGAAATTCAGAAGTCTTCTTTGAATGTAGTCAAAATAATTCAACCAGGATTAGAGGTGAAAGTATGTTTCCTAGTATGGAAGGTTTAATTTTGTATCATATCAAACTGTAAGAATTTGGCCACAACCACAGCTGGCAGGGTAAATGATGATGTTCTAAAAAATTCATATTCATTTCAATGTTTACATTGATAAAAAGCAAAACTTACATTTTATTTAACTATTTTTTTGTGAATTAGATGTAAGCAACTTATTTTGTTGCCGTTTGCCTACACATATACTCGTACTTAGGCAACAGGAGTGTCCAGTATCATACCCACCATTTAAGGAAGTGACAATATCTTTCATTAAGAAATATGATAACAATGAATAACTAATATTAGAATAAAATGTAGTCTAGATCTTATGATAAATATTATAGGAAAATACAATTTTTTATTTCTCTCAAAAAGCAGCACCGAAGTGGTGTTCTGGCACCAATGCACTCCTGATCTGGTTCTATAGAAATAAAAGAATGTTGGTTCTAATAATTTCAGATTATAAAAGAATATTGCTAAAGAAGTCATGGAGTTTGAGATCACGAGATCCCTGATAAATCATCCATTATTGAAATGTTCTATTAAAATTAAAAGTTTAGTTAACAAAGGCTTTACCAAATTATTTTAAGCGGGGAAAATTTCAACTATCAGCTCAAACATGGTATCAGTAATTATCATATCTTCATAAAAATGAAGGTTTGGTTTGCTACCGTATGCTTTGAAACCAAGATTGCATAAATAGGGTTATTATTGGCTTACTAGGTGCAGTTTGTGAAGTACCTAGATATAGTCTTACATCTAGATCATGTCTTACCTAGATGCAGTTTGTCAAGTAGAACTAAAAAAGCTACTGCAATAAATATTTGAATAAATGTGGTGACTATGTACAGAAGTACTCTACATATGTTATTAAGTATATTCTGGATAATGACAAAAATACCCAAGCTAGAATTTTTAGAAATTTTTATTTAATTGTTAAAAAAATAAAAATAAACAAATAAAGCCTGTTCTATTTTGTAACTTTTATTAACAACTAATTTAAACAACAAGAAACACATTACTGATAATAGTAAAATTTTAGGAAAATACAAATTTTCCTCTCTTTTTTTTAAAATATATATATTTTTTATATCGATTACTTTCATGAAACAATTTTGTAAAGTGTGTACTGTACTTAACATATGCTAAGATATTAACTGTTAAATTTAATCTTATAAAATTTCAGATTGTTTCAATAATTCGATCAGCGATAGTAGGCTTTAAAAAAAAAGAAGTTATCACCATCTCCAGAAATCATAATGAAATAGTTTTTTTAAAAATTTTATTAGTTATAAAGATTATTTCAACTCAAACTAAGATGAGGTAGACCTTTTTTTATTTAGTTAACCGAACTATAATGTATAAATAAGTGTAATTGCTCCAATAAAAACTTTTTCTCTGGGGTTTTTTTTTTACTAGAAATCAGTTCTAGAATATTTTTCTGTAATAAAAATAAACATTACTATAACTTACCATTAATAGAGCGTTTTCTTTTTCTTCTTTGTTCTTGTGTTGTATCATTATACGAATCTTCATAATTTTCAGAATAATTATTGTATTCATCATCATTATCACTATGATCATCATTGTTTTCATCATCATTTTTACCAACATTATCGGTACGATTTGAAGTTTGATTAGAAAAATTATTTGAAGTATTTGTAATTCTGACAGAATCCTCTGCATATTCAAGGTCATCTAATACCTCAGAATCATTACTATTAAGATTGACTGGAGTTGTAAAATTATAATCACTATCATCATATGTGTTAGTAGTCAATATTTTTTCTGTTGTTAATAAAGTTGAATTACTGGATTCAATTTCTTTTAGAATATTTATTTTTTCCTTTTCCTCTTTTTCTTCTAAGACGTCATCAATATCATTATTTTCATCATCATCATCATCATCATCATCATCATCATCATCATCATTATAATTTATATCAATATTATCATTATATTCACTAGATGACTTATCACGTGATGATATATGAGTAATATTTTTAAAATCTTTAATAGAATTCAATCCATCTTGTAATGCATTTAATGTCAAATTAATATGTTTAATATGTTTATTATCAGGTAATAAATTATTTTTTATTAACTGTCTAGTTAAAATTTCTTCAGTTGCCAAATTTGTTGTATCAGCTGGAATTGTAGAAGTTTCTAAATCCGTTAACAAAGGTACAGTAGTATAACTATTTAGTTCTGTTGTTCTTTCTGGAAGAGTTGTATCTGTTGTAATAAATTTTTCTGTTGTTTTATCATCTGGTGCTATTGTAAATGTTGTCATTTCAACTGATGGAATAGTTATTTTTTCAATGTCAGTTACTTCTGTTTGTAATGTTGATGGTACATTATTCAAAAAAGTATTTTCTCTTGATTCAACATCATACTCATTATTTTCTGTACTTTTTGAAATTGTTGTAGTTTCTTGATCATTTAATATTGTGGTTAATAATGTTGTAAAAATTTTAGGTAATATGGTATCAGATTTTAATGTTTCATCTGTTACACTTATTTTATCATCGCTATTTGCAGGAGATATTGCAGTAGTATCTGCAACTGATGTAGTAATTTCCTCTGATTTTATTGTCGGATATATAAAATCTCTTTCAGTCAAATTAATAGTTATTATTGGTATATCAGTTATAGTTTTACTACTAGTACCTTTATTAAGTAAACTTCTTTCTGACACAAGTTCATTCATTTCTGTTGTTACTTCACTTACATCTGTATATTTTGGTGAAGTTACACTGGATGCTGCTTCTAAAATTTCAGTAAAAAGCGTTGATTCTTCCTGTAGACTATCTGTTGATTTTTTAATTACTGTTGTTGGATTTGTTGTTTCAAATGCATTGGTCGTAGTAGGTTCTGTTTCTGGCTTCAATTTTCTTGAATCATCTGTTGTAATTACTTCAATCGGTAAAGTAACTTTATCTACTGAATTAGTTTCGATTTCAGTAGCAAAATTTATTCTTGTAGGTAATGTGACAGTCGTATCTAATGTAGGACATAAAGTTTTTTCAGTAGCATCACGACCTGTTATTTCATTTTCTTCTTTTATTGTAGAAATCTTTGACGTAGTAGTAACAGGTGTAACAGTTGTTGTAACATTGTTTTGTGTTACATTCTTTATTATTTCTGTATCATTTATATTATGTTTCGGATAACTACTGTCTGTGGTCGTTGATGTAACATTTATTGCTGTATTATTATTAAATTTATTATTTTTTCTAATTACTGATAATGTTGTAGTTTCTATCGATACATCTGGTTCAAATCCATAATATTTTAACGTTCTTAAATAATTTGGTAATAATATCGCTTTTGGATTACTTAGTACTAAACCACGAAGAAAGCCATCACTGGTGAAATAACTCTGTAATTAAAATTTAATAATCATTACATGAAATTAAAAAAAATAATATGCAAAATGTTTATAAAAGTACTCCTTGTTTCTAAAAAAAACTCATAATGAAATAATGGAATCAGTTAAAAGCATACGGTTTTCATATTTATATTTGTTATATTATTAAATTTTTCATTAAAAATATTTGTCGCAGTTGGCACCACTATGTGACCTCTAATGCATATCCAACTGGTAATCTCACTCTCAATAATGATGATACCTCAGCAGAAAACTCAGTGCGGGATTTGGTTTATCAAAATGAGATTGTTTATCACAGTTTAATATAATTATCGACGTGAATATGGCAGTGCCATGCTTATAAATGAAACAATATTCTAGCAGTTTAATCAGTTTAAGGAAGCAGGCAGAGTTTTAAAAGAGAAGTCACCAGGAAGACCTGAACAAAATGTGGAATGGATTTGAGAATCTTAAACATGTAGCCTGAAAAAATTATTAGTAAGGTGCAGCTTAGAATTAGGAATACCTAAATCTACAGTGTAAAAAGTGGTGGTAGAGACTTAAACTATGTGTGTGTAAGATATAACTTTTATATGAAATCAAACCCAATGACAAAATCAAAAGATTGTAGTTGAATTAAGCTTTAATGCTTACAACATTGATGAAAAGAGAGGACCAACTGATAAATGTTATGTTTTCAGATGAGGTGACATTCCACATTAATAAATTGATGCAATTGCAGGATTTGAGGGTCAGAATCACTGCATAAAATTATATCAACGTGACTTTCTGAAAGTCAGTGTTTGGTGCAGACTGTACTGTCGACCTGTTCATATTTGTAGAAAGCACAATTAATGGAGATATTTTCTATGAAATGCTTAAATTTTACATTTATCCACAGAATGATGCTATTAAGCAGAAGAAGGATTCATTTTCTCTCAGCTAGAAGAGATCCACCGCATTGCAGCAACCATGTTTGTGCTCTTTAAAAATTTGGTTTCAAAACAGGTAGGTGGATTGGATGAGGAGGACCAATCGCAAGGCCACCAAGGAGCTGAGACATGATCCCACTAGATTTTTTTTTTGTGGGTGTAAGTGAAAAAAATTGTTTATTGTTAGAAAATCCACAAGACATCAACCACCTATGGGAGAGGATTGTTGTGGCAGTAGCATAATAGATGGAAAGAGCTGAATTACCTTCTGGATATGTGCAAATGAGTGGTGCATTATTGAAGTGTATTAACCCCCCCCAAAAAAAAAAAAAACTTCAGAGTTTACCCTTTCAGAATATATACTCATGTAAGTAATACTTTAAATATAATGCTGTTTAAATGCTTGAAACTGAGAAATACTTTTATAAACACTGTATAAATAATAGCAATAAACATTCCATTTTTATATTCTAGTTTTTTCATAAAAATTTTTTGATGAAAACTGAAAGGTCTGTAAATGAAAATGTAGATGAGAACACATAACAGTATAAAAAAAATACATAAAAAAAAAAAAAAATAGTTTAAATTCAGATATATATTATTTTGAGTGGTTTTAAAGCATGAAGAAATGTAATTATTTTACATCAGAATAGCCAATCTTTTAATACTACACTACTTTCATAAGGATTGGTAATAATGCAGTTTTTCAGATGGAAAAACCCTGGTTTGAATTCTAATCTTTATTATGGATTGCTTGTCATTTTTCATGCACTATAAAATTTCTACATTAACAATATATACTGTACATAATTGTCTAGCTTTGTAAAAAAATTATTACCTAACAAAAAAAAAATAATTTTATAGTTCCAGTATATAAACATGAATGATAACCTATGATATTATAAAATAAATAAACTAGCTATGAAAGTCATGTAAAAAGTAACATGGTTATGCATAATAATAGCTGATCAAATTAAATTATACAGAATATTCAAGGTCAGCTAGCTTCTTAAAAATTTTGTAACTCTGTGGAATTTTTTTGTCCTCCATTCGTTTTGTTCCAGTATTAAATGTCTTTAATCAATTAAAAAAAAACGATGTAACGATTTTAGATTACAACTAGTGGCAAAAAGAGGAAGAAAGAAATACTGGGTGGAATAAGAAAATATGAGAAGTAATAAATACAAAAAGACGCATGAATTAAATGGAGAAGAGAAGAGCAGAAGAAAAGGGATAAAGGATGTATCATAATTCAAAAAAATTGTAAAAGAGTAATGTAGGAAAGAGAAAAAAAATTACAGAGGATTGAATGAAGATGAGACAGAAGAGAAAACTAATTCATTATATGTGAGAAGAAAGAAAATATAAATATTAGACACTCAACCCTTATTCTTATTGCTGATCCCAAATTCAGTTCTATGGTGTAGGTCTAATGATACTAAATTCTATATACATATATACTAGGGCTTTGATGATAGATCCATTAAAAAAAGTCTTGTAGGGAATCCTGAGAAAAAGTTCTTAAAAAGTACTTGTCTGCCTCTTGTTAGAATCTTCAGGACTTCCTGTCTGGTGGCTGTACATAAAATATAATGTCTGAAGGACCTACTGTGGTAAAGTCTTTTAATCTCTAATCTCTCCTAAATAAAAAAAATAATACAACTGGAAGTGAAATTTAGCCCATGCTAGGTATTGCTCAATAGTTTTAGAACCCTGAATTCGTTTCTGGGGAAATTTGATGTTACAGAAATTTAAGTAATTTTTTAATATTCTAAGAAATGCAAAGCAATATTAAGATTGTAATATTAAAATTCCATGGAATGTAGGCTTCAAATATAATGCAGGCTGCAATATGCTGCGACATCATGAATTATTTCTTGGAAATATTCAAATATTAACTAAATTATCTGAAAATAGCAATTATGTGAATCAATCAAGAATTTTTTTTACCAACCAAAATTTAGTTAGTTTAGGTTAGATGTAACAATGTAATGCCTATTTATCTAACAGGCATTTTAGCCATTAGATTGATTTTCTATAGTCAATGGGCAGAATAAAGTTCTTAAAGTAGTTTCACAGGCAAGTCTACAGCTCAGGATGGTCACTGATATAGTTCTATTGTTTTTACCCAAAAGTAAAGTGATAAAGGTTAAAAAGGGGAAGATGGAGAATGATAACAAAAACTTCTAGAGGATTCCCTCTTATTACTATATAAGTGTTATGATAAAATGAGATGTATTTCTGATGTTTTTGTACAAGGAAGTATTATAATCGCGAAAAATTTCGGTTTTCAGATTTCAACGGAAATATCCGTTCTCACCATCCCTGAATCCATTTTCACTAGTTTCGGTGCGATGTCTGTATAACTAAAAAACAATTAGCCGTAGAATGTTGAAATGTTGGATTTAGGACTGTAGTAACATATAGTTGTGCACCTTTCCTTCTGATTGCAATCGACTTAATAAAAAATGTTCAAAAAACGTTTTCTTAATTGCAGTAATAAGCCCTCAATGAGAGCTTTTCAACGATATATCATAAGTGGTATTTATTTTCATTGTTTGCAGAGTTATAACCAAATAAAATTTTAATTAATGAAATCTTACCAGGGGAAGGCATATCGGTTTGAATGCGACTTCATTTACTTCTTTTTTTTTAATTTAAATATATTAACTTATTAATAATTATTAACCTCTGATTGTAAAAAAAAATTACGATGAATAATAATTCAATAACAAAACAAAAGAAAAAAGAGAGGTTATTAGTGAAATAAAATTTGATATACAGGGTTTGTATAATAAGTAACCGGACTGACCTCAGAAAATTTTTTATTGGCGAAATATGTACAATTTTTCTTTAGAAATCTTCAAAGTAGTCCCCATTGCAGTCGATAACACGCTGATACCGGATTTTC
>JAAAKQ030080321.1:4554-15072 GCA_010016005.3 Zanna intricata | reverse complement strand
ATATGTAGGGAGAGGAGCGGGCTCGATACTGGATATCACAGCCGCCTCGGAATGCATTGCCGGAAGAGTTACTAATTAGATGGTACTACAGGAGGAGTTCGGTAGCGATCATCTGCCCGTAAAGTTCTCCATCGTCACAGATCTGGTGAGACAGCGGGGAGGCCCTACCCGATGGCAGCCCAGTAACTCCGTCGCCACGAGGATCGTTGATTACGTGGCGGAGTTGATGGGGCCAGAGCAGCCACCCAGTCCGGATCGCCTGATGGCCGCCCTCGTGGAGAAGTGCCGGATGGAGTCCAGCAGAAGAAATATATGAAGGAAGAAAGTCTACTGGTGGTCCGATAGGATCGCCATGCTGAGGGCAGAATCCTCGAGAAAGCGGAGAACCATGATGAGGGCCCGCAGAAGAGGAGCGGACAACCTGGCTGACCTTGAGGCAGACTTTAAGGCCACCAGGAGGTCCCTCAAGTCTGAAATTGTATCTGCCAAAAAGACAGCATGGTAAAATCTGATCTCCGAACTGGACTCCAACCCCTAGGGACGAGCCTACCAAATCGTCACCAAACGGTTTGGGAGGCGACTCCCGAGGCTCACAGGATCGCAGACGCTTCGGCCAACACTCTCCCTCTTTCGTCTTGGAGGATGACTGGGAAGAAATAGAGCGGAGGGAGCTCCGTGATTCACCATTGAGGAGTTATAGTGGGCGGTTGCTAGGGCCAACACCAACAAGAGCCCCGGCCCCGATGGTGTTCCTGGTTTATTTCTGTGATTGAAAGAAGCCTTTCTGTGTGGCTTATCAATCAGTAATAAAGCTCCATCATCCCATAATTACACATAAGACATAATTACACGTAAGTAATTATACATAAGTGACATAAGACTTTTCAATGGTAATCTTAGGATTATTTAATCTAAATTTACAGGAAACTATCATAATGAGATTAATGGCATTTCTTTTGAGAAATTTTTTAGCGATGTGTTGCCTCTTCTGGAAGATAATTCGGTTATTGTCTTGGACAACACCGTTATCATTTATGTAAAAAGGAAACGTTCCTGCTGTGTTATGGAAAAAGGACGATATCAAAATATGGCTTAATTCAAAAAGATTGGTTTTTAAATAAGACGAAATTAAGGCCCAATTATTGCAAAGGGTTTTGCGTATTCAAAGTAATTTTAATGTGTATAAAATTAATTGATGAGTTAGCAAGATTCATTGGTAAAACCGTGCTTCGATTACCTCCACATCATTGAAAACTCAATCCAATTGAGATAACTTGGGTACAAATCAAAAGTTACGTATCGTCAGAAAATACTAATTTTAAAATATCTGATGTTAAAAATGTATGCATAAAAGCCATCAATAAAACGGACTAGCAGGAATTTAAAGACTATATGAAACATATAACGGGTACTGTTGTACCAAATTATTGACATCTGGATAATCTAATAGAAAACAAAATTGATCCTCTCATTTTAAATCTTAATACTGACTGTTTGGAGCGTAGCTTTATATGGAAGTGAAACTTGAACGATCGGAGTACCTGAGAAGAAAAGATTAGAATCTTTTGAAATTCAGTATTACAGGAGAATGTTAAAAATCAGATGGGTGGATAAAGTGATGCGAAAATCGATGTAAAAAGAAACATTTAGAAAAATATAGTTAAAAGAAGAGACAGACTTGTAGGTCATATATTAAGACATACTGGAATAGTCGCTTTATATTGGAGTGACAGGTAGATAGGAAAAATAGTGCAGGCAGGCAACGGTTGCAATATGTAAAACAAATTGTTAGAGATATAGGGTGTAGGAGGTATACCTCCTAAATGAAACAACTGCCACTAGGTAGGTAATCTTGGAGAGCTGCATCAAACCAATCAAAAGACTGAAGACAAAAAAAAATACTGACAGTACTACGGGATTTCTCGCAATCAGATGACGAATTGAATTTATTATTTATTATCATAGAAATTTAATAACTCTTTAATAATTTAATTATCTTTAATTATCTTGAAATTTCATAACTCTTACATAACTACATAACTTTCACAAGTCTTTTTATAACTACGTAAATAAACAATATTAATGAATAAAATACTTTTGAGTTATCAGATGAGCCGAACGAGGTAAGAAATATTTATTGATCATTTAACATGTGTTAATTTATTTAAATTTAAATTATATGTATAATTGTAAAATATAATAGCGTATGGATACTGATGTTCTTTCGCGGTTGAATTTTAATTAATACACGACTCGGGAATAGTCGCCTGAGTTAGTTCAAGACTACAAATTTACTGGTACAGTTAGTTACATTACGCTGATAAGTCGCTAATGACTTTAATTGTTAATGTGACTATAGATTAAAACAATAATTTAAAAAAAATTGTTTTAATTAATGTCGCATAGTTTCTTCTATATGTGTCATAATTTACAGGAGATGCTTAGGAATCGGCCCCTGAACACTCGTACACGCAGTCTATTTATTTGAACTCTCAGTCTATTTACTTGAATTCTATAACCTAACTGAATTAAGTTTAGTAATAATATTAATTGAAACCGTCTAGAAGATTATGCGATTTTTAATGATGATAAATTTAATTTCACTGAATTCGGTTTAAAAAATTTAATTGACTACCGTATGTTCCAAGAAATATTAACCCCGAATCAGATGACTCATAATCAATAAAAAAATTGTTATATATTTGTAATACTCACGCGAACATGCAACTAGTTATACCTTCAATACAATATTTGTATTACATCATTCAAATAAATCGTATCAGACGCATGTATGAAAAAAATGATATACAATGAGTTTTATATTGAGTAGTCAGAATGTATGTATGAATTACAATTTAGTTATTTAGAATAATCGATCAGAATATTATTTGTAGTAATAATAACAGTTCTAAAAGCAAAGTATGTGAAAAATGAAAATACAGAAAAAAAAAGAAATGTCTATAATACCAGAGTTATAGTGTCGCAGAGATAACTCGACAGGTATTCATAAGTATTTACTCCTGTTGCGTGTTTTACAATTTAACGATTTTTGTATATCTTGAACAAAAAGAAGTTACACTACTATTCTTGTATGAAATCGATCAATTAATATTTTAAATTGCTTTCAATAATTTTGTGGTCTTTATACTATATTTAGCGTCCTCATTCTATTCGAGCAATTAAATAACCGTTTATGACTTATTGAATAAGTAATAAACGTTATACTCATCAAAATTTATGAATAATTAATGAATTAAGTCCCATTAATTTAAGACAACTAGAGAATTAAGAGTTATAAAAATATGTTAAGTCACGCGACTGATATATAAGTGAGTACTTTAAAATTGCAATTACAGGTTGCAGTATTGTTAATTGAATCTTCATAAGAATTTAATGTAATTTTTTTATGTAAATAAAATTAATTACTCGTATAATTCTGATGATGATGTTAAGTAATTCTAAAACAAGTTCAAGGAATAACATAATTCTTTAGTTTTATATTTATGTGATATCTGTTCCATGATAAATTTTCTTGGTGAAGATGCTTTATTTTACGAAATCTATTCCTTATAATTTCTTATTAAAAATTTATAAACTATGATTTTTTAAATTTATTTTCAAGTTTTTCTGTAATGAACAATCAAATTTTAATTATCATATAATTAAAATGCATTCTAAGCAGTGATTACCGATGTAAAAATTTAACCTCAATAAATTAATTGGTTTTTTCATTTACTAGGTTGGTCTAATAGTAAACTCGTCGTCATAAATCAGTTGATTTCGAAGTCAAAGTTCTCAGATCAAATCTAATTGAACCTGAGAAAATAATTGCTTTTATACGGATTTGAATAGTTGATCGTTGATACTGATGTTCTTTCGTGGTTGGATTTTAATTAATCACACGTCTCAGGAATAGTCGGTCTGAGTTTGTTCAAGATTACATATTTGTCGGTGCTGTTACATTACACTGATAAGTAGCTAATGACTTTAATTATTGGTTTGACTATAAATAAACAAATAATTTTTTCAAAATATTTTTTTTTTTTTACTTTCCTGTCTAGATAGTGCTATAACCCTAGAAGACAAAGTATTGTAATCGGTCCAATTTGAGCTTATGCTGTCTTCACCGAATCTTTATGTTTTGACACTTAAGGAACTCAAAAACTGGACGGAAATTTTCTGGATGTTAATGTTCCTATGTACGTATTTGTATGATCGGTGACGGCCTCTAAATCACCTTATATCTCCAGAACCAGTGAACTGATTTTGAACAAATTTAGTCAGATTACTTTTATATATAGGGCATTTATGCCATACATTTTCAACTTAAAATGTCAAGAGGGTAAGACTATAGAGCAAGGTCACCTCAGTATCTCGATATTTCACCTAATTAAGGTCATATTTTTCTTAGGCACATTTGTTAACAATTAAAAATAACATTATCTGCAAAAAAAAAATTGTAAAATCTCACCCCATCATAAAAAAATTTGAAGCTTTGTTGTGATCGTTATGGGGCTTATTTTTCATTGTAGTTTCTTTTATTGTCGTCTAAATACGCATATAAATTAATCTTTACTAAATTATGAGCCCCAAACCCAACCAACCAAAAACGGCCAACCCAACCAAAAGTCATGCATTTTTAAAATTTTTTCTTTTTTCCCTTTTTTTTTTAATAATATAAAAATTGTCTTTTTTCAATTAAATAATATTTTTGTATAAAAAGTCAGGAAGTTTTGTTTTATTACATAGTAATCGAAAGAGTGTACACATAGTGTTCTTAAAAGAGGTTAATAGTAACTTAATTATACGTAATTTTTCAACGGAAACCAATAATCTAAGTAGTTTTTTTTTATTTAAAAAAATAAACTAAAATTATTTGAATAAAAGAATTGGTAACGATTAGATAAATATATTACAAATTATTAAAGGAAAAGAAAAATTAGATGTGTTGTTTATACAAATTAATTAAAGTACTATGAATCAACTATACCGGAAATATGAACGTATATTGTAAACAGCACGCAATACGCTACTTATAATTAGCTGAATTAAACTATTGTGGCACGCAACGTTCTTTGAATCGAACAGTTATATATTTTTTTTTTTTTCAGTTAATGTAACTAAATAAACAGTATGCAAATCAAAGAATACATTTGAACATAAACTGAATCTTTTTCTCAGTGAACCATCCAAAAAAATTTGGAATATGCACCAAACCACTTCTTATTTAATTTCTATATTATTTAATAAAGAACTTATTCAAATTACCATAAATGCGATGTTTAAATTCTAGAGGAAACACGATTTTTGGAACCTTGGTATATCCTTCTTCTGGTCTCCAGAACTTTGTAAAAAAAAGTTTATAGGTTATAGGGTTTAAATCTATTAAAATATGAACGAACATATGTCTTAACCTTCATCAAATTTCAGATCGTTTCGTCCAATACTTTGACAGTGATTGGCACTTTGACAGCGATTAAAACACTTTCAGACCTAAATCTCAATAACGTGACTAGAATGCCTGGACATTTTTTAAGTATCTAAAAAAAATTATAATAACCTAGTTCGTATACATAACCTATTTTTTATTATATCAGCAAAATGAGAAAGAAATGAGCTATCATTAAACATAAAAATATTTATAATAGATTACTTATCAAAAAAATTGCTCCCATCTAAATTTCCATCAAATTTCATAAAAACAAAAAGATAGCAACGGTGCATGGTATTAGTCAATAAACAAACAAAATTGTTGTAATCATTACACATTATAACATTTTAAACTGTATAAGAGATAAAATTTCACACTTTATATTGGAAAAACAATAAAAAAATTTATAATAAATTTATTTTATAATAACTCCGTAAAGTTTAAAATTGTAAGTTACGGATTTTTGAATTAATTCATCTTTCAGCACGTTCAATCGCCATTTCATCTTCATCATTAGATGAAGTACTTAGATTGATATCGAAGTCTGGGTCTCTATCTTCATCATCAAACTCATAATTTTCAGAACCTGAATTAAAACAAAATTCACCTATTTCTTCGGGTTGAGTTTCAAAACTTTTATTTTGTTGATTTCCTACATTATAACACCTGAAAATATCGTAATCAGACACATCCCTTAAAACATCGTCAGAAAGATTTCTTTTTTTGTTACTCGGTAAGTCAAACATATTTACAATAAAAACACTCTCCTCACACAGTGTACATAAGATGTTAAAATGAAAATAAAAAACAGAAAAGAAACCAAAATAGTAAACAACGCCAAGTAGCCTTACCTTTTATAACCTAAAGCGCTCTTGAGCATGAGGTGTTGTTTTTATGGTTATTAACTACGAAAAATATCTGCTATGAAATTCATACTGAATCATTATAATGAATTACTGAAAGTTTCTAAGAGACCTAGCAACGAGTATAAGTCCATCACTGTTTACTACGTATTTAAATGTAGCAGCCAGACGCATAGTCGAGCTTAGGCCTGAAAGTGTTAAAAAATTATCTCCATTCCCTAATGAAGTATCGAATTGATATTTTTATATTTCAACCTCTCTTTTTCTGTTTAGCCTCCGGAAATACAGTCAGGTATTACTTCATAGGATGAATAAAGATGATATGTATGAATTTGAATGAAGTGTAGTCTTCTACAATCTCAGGTCGACCACTCCTGAGTAGTGAGGTTAATTGAAACTCAACCACCATCAGTATTCAAATCCGTATAAAACCTTTACTAGGATTTGAACCTAAGAACTCTCGACTTCTAAATCAGATGAATTTTCTTTTACATTAATAAAAGTTTTATAACAGATATTAAATGTAATACTGTTCTTAAAGGAAGAATCATACTTCGGTAGAAAGTGGAAAATGTAAAATGTTTGTATATATTTCGAATATCATTATAAGCAGTAGAGTATCAAGTAAACTCCTCTCTGAAATAATAGTAAACTGCGCCTACTACTGAAAACTCATAAAATAATAGACACCATGTAATAATATTATAATTATTAATAAAAAAAGATATTATTTTAAGAGATATATGTTAAAGATATAATTAAGATAATTGTAAAGATACAAAATCAAATAACAGCAATGTAACAGTTCATCTATTATACCGAATTAAAATTTGTGAATTTTTTATCCAAATATTTCAAATTTGACATATAAGAAATTTTAACAATCGCATATACGCATTAGTGCTTATTTTTACCACTACTCAACATTTTTTCTATTAAAACATGTACTGCTGTGTAATAAATTTACTTTGTTATTGTTGTGAATAAATAAATAAATCATCAACCACCGAACATAGTACAATTAATTTATAACACACGCGAGCGCACGCACGCGCGCACACACACATACACACACACACACACACACATAAATAAATATATATATTAGGAATATATTATTATTCCTAATATGCACGTTGAAGTCGGATCAGTAAGTGAACAATAAGCAACTCCCTGCCGACCAATGGCTGAATGAGGTGGTGAGGATTATATGTATGATATATAAATGAGGTTTAGTCTTGTACACACACGATCACGCTGAGCGTGTGTGTACACGCACGATATCTGTAGTTAATTGAACCCCGACCGCTAAAATACATCGATATCCACTGTCTAGTATTCGAATCCGTATAAAAGCACCTAACGTTTACTAAGATTCGAATATCAGCTGTTAAATAAGGATCTGCGATGGTGAGTTACGGGTATTGGGTTCAGCTATATGAGATAGCTGTATTATTATACACCTAGCAAGTAATAATTATCACCCGAAAAGAAATAATAAAGTGAAACAAACATGGCAAACATAATTTTTGTTTCCTAACATGAGATACATGATTTTAATCTTTTTTTTTTTATGATGAAAACGAATATGATCTCAGAATTTTTCTATCACACATATTTTTGAAATTTTTCAACGTATAGTTAGCATTTTAAGCTCCTATGTTGTATTTTTTTATCTAATTTGTTAACATAATTTGTAAGATAAAATAAACAATACTAGACAAAGAATTAAATCATATCATAGTCACATGTTATGAAATCATATCTAATACTGAAGAGAGAGCCTTCATGGACAACATTAATCATGTCTGAGTAGGTCAAAATATGTAGCTGAAAACACAGCTGTGTTGTCTGTATTAAGCACTGGATTTAGGAACGAACTAATTTTGTTCAGTCTTATTGCTGTTTTAAGTTTGTCAACAGTGCAGTGTCATAATGCCTCGAAATTGTGTAAATGATGTGGGTGCCTTTTGTTATGTATGTGGTGAGTTTGCATTAAAATCAAATAGAAAAAAAACATTAGACCTTTAATTAAAAAAGCATATCATTTGTACTTTCAGTGTAAAACTGGGGATCAGAATAAGAGGTGGGCTTCACAGATAGTATGTATATTTAAGAGGAGGGCTGAAAGGTACCGTGTAGCTTTCAGCCCTTTCCTTTCCTTTAATGTACTTGTAGTTTGGCGCGAACCAAAGGATTATATAACCGATTGTTACTTCTTTTTAACAAGTGTGTCTGGAATTTCTAAAAAAAATCTAAACATACTGTAAAATATCCTTCGTTGCAATCTGTAATCAGGCAGTGAAAATATTCCAGATCCTGAGCCACCTCTGAATGTATGTTTCGAAAGCAGTGATGAAGAATCAGGGAGTACTGAAGAAGACAACAATAATTTTGAATTTTAATAATCTTCCAATAAGCCACGTCTTATATCAAAAGGTGAATTAAATGATTTGATTAGGGATTTAAATTTATCAAAAAATCAAGCTGAATTGTTAGGATCAAGACTGCAAGTTTGGAATTTACTTGAAAAAATTACAAAACTTTAAGACTTTCGAAGCAGATAAAAAGAACTTTCTCGGTACTTTATTGGTGAAAAGAAATCGATTTATTGTACAAATACTGATCAGCTTATTTGCACTTTACTTTACATCAGCTTATGTTGGACAAGTTTATAAACCTGAGAACTGGCGCCTTTCCATAAATTCTTCCAAGTATAGTTTAAAAGTGGTTCTATACATAACGGTAACAATAACCTTTGATACCAATCGCTTATGATATTAATTTAAAAGAGACATAAGGTGTGATAAAAGACGTTCTTAAAAGATTAAATTACAAAAAACACAGTTGGAACAACTGATGAAACAAGCCGGTTTCATTAGAGTAAAAATGTTACTAGGATGAAACCGGCTTGTCTGCTATGGTAAGTTAGCTTGTATAAGTTAGTCTAATGCTTATAAGTCATGAGTTCCTTAATTGTTAATTAAAGTTTACGTATGAATCCCATCATAACATAATAAGTGTTATGTACATCCAAGTAGAAAGTATAATTTGAAAGAAAGTTAAATATTAAGTGATGCTTATTTAATGTTAGTGTGAACGTTCAACGTGTGATAAAATTTATTAATTTTGCAAATTAATCTGTTATCGTAAATGATTAATGCTAGACTTGCTTATTGCAATCCAATTCCTTTTCATCTGATAATTTTCGATAAAAGGAAAAAGCGTTAAAGACCTCTTTTTTCCAATGATAAAAAAAGACTCGGAGATGGTTCAACATAGTTGTGACCGAAATCAAACATCTTCTGGTAGTTATAAGTCAATGATACGATTTCATCTAAATTTCATATAAAAGTGTTGATTGGTCCTTTTATTTTGTTAAAATTTCATGATATTAATATAATAATTAAATACTAATATAAGATAAGGTAGATATAATTATTATGTACTTTCGTACTTTTTTAAAAGATATTAATTTTTGTTAATAGATCCAGACAGTAAACGGAGTGGTTGTTGTTGCATGGAGACAGAAAGTTCTGGAAAGACAAATTGATTACGGAGCTAAACTTGGACATGTTGTTCTAAGCTTAGCAAAAATGGAGCTAGCAAATTTCTTCAAAAATGTTATGCCAGTCGCTGATTATTTTGATCAACGCGGAATGGTTATAGCGGTAAATAAATTTTATATTTATTGATAGTTTACGAACAACGGTTTTATAACCATAATTATAATGGAAGCACTAGCCTAACTTATAATGTATTAATAATAAAAGTGATCAACAAGATGTATAGAGAATAACTTCAGTTTATAAATTTAGACAATTAAATTGTTTTTAATGGAATAATACCTTTTCATCTGTAACATCAACTTCAGAAATATTTCCTGTCACTAATAGTTCAAAATCATATAAGAAGATAACATATTTATAATTATGTAAATATGTATGCATATATATATATATGACATGGTAATAATACATTGTAGGATAGTGATTTAATATTACAGTAAAAGCGTTAGCTTGATTCTTTGTTATTGTGTACTGCACTGTAGCAGACATTTCAATAAAATATCGTTGATGAAGTGTATATTATAAGCTTATAAAAAATACAGCTTTTACAAACAAAACTAAATTAAAATATAAAGTATTTATTTAAATGACTTTCATTGCATTCATTTTTTATAAAAGGGTATGTAGACATACCCTTTTTATATATATATATATA
>JAAAKQ030080288.1:0-15073 GCA_010016005.3 Zanna intricata | reverse complement strand
ACCAAGCACAAAAATTGAAATGCTTCTTAGTGAATAAATGACCTTTGAACTACCTCCATTATATATATATATATATACTTCTTTTCTGTTTAGCCTCTGGAATCACCATAAGGTATTACTACTTCAGACGATGAATGAGGATGATATGTATGAATGGAAATGAACTGTAGTCTTCTACAGTCTCAGGCCAACCATTCCTAAGATGTGTGGTTAATTGAAACCCAACCACCAAAGAACACCAGTATCCAAGATCTAGAATTCAAATCCATATAAAAGTAAATGCCTTTACTAGGATCTGAACCTTAGAACTCTCAACTTCAAAATCAGCTGATTTGCAATGACAAGTTCACCACTAGACCAATCCAGTGGGTTACCTCCATCATATCAATCATACAGTGATGACAATGACTTTGAATTGTTGTACAATATTCTATATATGCAATCTCACAACCTTTTTATAAATAATAAGACAATATCAATGCTAATAGAATGTCTAATAACCACTCATTTGATCATGCGAAGATTATTTTTTATTTTGTTGACAGTAGTCTAAATATTTCCTAGCAAAGATAATTCTGAGTAAAGAGAACATAGAGATTACTAACAGTATTATCTTTTTTTTAATTTTTTTTTTTTAGCCTCCGGAACTACTGTTAAGGTATATCTTCAGAGGATGAGGTGAATGAATTGTAGCGTGTGTGAAAAATGCCATGCCTGACCAGAATTCGAACCCAGGACCTCCGGATGAAAGGCCGAGACGCTATTACTCGCACCACGGAGGCCGGCAACAGTGTTATCTTGTCTAAAACTAACACTACGGATTCTTGTAATTATAAACGTAAGCATTTATTTCTTCATGAATGTGATCACTCATATATTCTCTGTATTCAGTGACATCCTATTTAACTCGGATCAGAAAACTATTTTATTCATAAATTTCTGCAATAACTCATAATATTTCAGCTACTTTGTTGGTAAGAAAATTGTTTGATTAGAAAATAAATGAAAGGATAGAAATAGATTAGGAATTGTGGATAATGTTTGTAGTTATTTGTAATAAAATCTTAAATAAGAATACCATATTGTAGATAAATATAATAAAAACTGTATTTTTTGAAAAACTTGAGATACTTAACACTATTAACAGACGTAAATAATTGAAGTTTGTTGTTTACAATTTCTTCTGTACAAAAAATTGAGTATTTGCATCATTATTAAAATAGGAATATAAATTAGGAATATGAATCACCAAAACATGAGATCAGTACATTTGTGCTGAACAATTGAAAAAGGCATTTGTCTTTTTATACAATAACTTTCCATGAAGTGACAAAGAGACTGAAAGGTCACTTTTAATTGGTCCAAAATATAATAAATATACACTGGGTCTGAATTAAATTCAGGTTAAATCTGAAAAATTTCAATATCAATATTTAGGGTTAATTAAATCTTAATCATTAGAATTTTTCTAAGCATCAATTTCACTTCTTGTGTAGGTGATAATTTTGTCAACATAGTTTTTTTTTATAATAAAATGCTAGTGATTAAAAACTTAGATTTAAGGTTAAATCTCTGATAAAAAAATAAAAAATTCAAAAATAGGTAAACAACTCAAATTATTTGAGCTCTAACGTATTTACTATTTGAAGAAGATGAAGTTTTGACTTAGTCTGTACTTTCCATTATGAGTTTATTTATAAAACTACAACAGTTAAATAATAACTGAAGGTGTACTGATCAATAATAATGATAAAAATCAGAAATTATTAGATTTTTTATATTCAACACAAACTTAATTAATTATGATTTTATGGATTGTGTTTTTTAATATAATTATATAACTAATTAATAATTAACCCCTAATTAATATAATGAAATAAATAATTTCATGGAAAAGTACACATAAAAAGTGGGAAATAAAACATTTGTTACAAACATTTTATTATGAATTTCATTTATTGATTGAATGTTATTTTACAAAAATTCTAAAAAGGACCCTATTTTCTAACTTTTATACAAAATTTTGAAACCTACAAACACACTAACTACTCTTACATAACAAATAAATAGACATGATTCAAATTGACGACATTTTTTAATAACTCTTAGATATGTCTGCAACAGAAACTTAACAATAACATCAGCTTGTATTCAGATAAAAACAGCCATACGTCAATGAAGATGACTTAAAAAAAGCATTGTGATGCATCTTATAAAAATACTATGTTTAATAAATTTGGTTTAGTTTACTTTAAATAAGTTTTTTGTTAACCTATATGAACAAAAATTTAACAAAAGTATAACTTTAGTCATAATTGTAAGTCTGATTTCGCTTGATTTCTTTGTAGGATCTGATGATTTAGATAAAACTAATAAACTGAGGGATCAACATCGTTTTTAAAAAGTAAAATAAAACATACTAGAACTATCAGCATGTAAGTTGGCACAAAAATACTACTAGCATTCAGCAAACATTTGGCACAGTATTAGGCCGACTGAAAACATTGTAAGTTTAATATACACAATGTTTATAACCAAAAATACATATGATGCCATTTAATTAAAACTAGCATGACTACTGTGAATCTAGGTCTCATCTAGGTGTACAATCAGCATTCCTTCTTCACAAAACAGGGAAATTTGTCGAAGAAATTTCATTCTTTGCAATTTAATATCATGCCGTTCTATCAGTATTTCCCAATTTTCTTCTGTTTTTTCCATCTAAATTCCATTTTATTTATTACTCTCCTTAAAAAACTTTCACTCTTTTTAAAATAAATTTTACTTTCGTGGGCATTTTACATAATTTTTTTCACAGTAGGAACAGATTTTTCGATTACATAAGATTTATTTAAACCCCTCAAAGCATTCATGTCAAACAAATCTAATTTGCACACAGTACTGGGCAATTTACTGTTTTCTCCAAGAAGCGAACACAGATGGCTTCTCAGTTTCATTTGATTTCCCTTCTGCCATAATTCTTTGGACCATTCATTTTGATACTTTTGTCGCTTGAACAACTATATTCAACCCTTCAGTTTTCCTCACTATTCTGGTTCCGGTATTGTTTTGTAAAAAGAAATTATAAACAATGAATACAACTTCCCTCTCCTGACTCTGAACTACTGTACCTTACCCTCCTAACTTGGGCAATTTAATAGAAAATAACGTATTGAAATATTAAAAATTTAAATGACTGAATTTATGACAAAGCCTTAAATGAAAATAATTCAGCAAATAGTAAAAATAAATCACTAACACCTATTTACTTCATTAAATAAAATATACACCACAATAAATGTTTCTATAACTACTTCTAGAACATAATTACAAGCAAGTGTGCCATTTAATTATTCACAGTGCAATGATTAGAGCATATTAACAAAAAGTAAATGAAATTTCTTAGAAATGCATGTTGTTTTTACTACAATTCATAAATAGCAAATTAGTCATGTGTGATTCATGAATGATTCTACTATTATTAGTTGCTATACAAAAGGAAGTAGACCTAGATCACAACATGATATTTAATTTAGAATAAAACTTAACAATTAAGTATGCTACAGCAAGTTTATGAAATCTGTGTTTTATATATTACTATACCATATAAGAAATATAGAAAATGACAATGTTTTTAGTTTTTTTTGTAACAGAGGCCAATGCATGCAAAATGCTAGTACAATAGTACAAAGGCTCAGTCCCTTCACCAACATATTTGCCAGTACATCTAACATAAAAATAAAGAGTATTCACAAAAAAAAAGAAGAAATTATCTCTTAGAATGTGATACTGAAAGTATATCTTTTTTCCATTGTCACTTCTTATAAAATTCAGTGTAGTGAAACAAATTGGATCCATTTTGCAAATTTCAATAATTCAGTCAAAGCTGCTAGTAAATTTTATGGAAGACAGTTTTATCTTCAAGACACAAATATGTTATACTTGTTATCAACATCAGTTATTTGTAAATCCAGAATCCTCTTCAGAACAATGTCTATAACCTTTACATGTCTATGATTAGGAGAAATAAAAAGGCTTCAAAACCAAGAGTGACCCTGTGTCTGAAATTAATTTCAACTGGCATTTAAAAAAAAATGTCAGAATAACATCAGCTTATGCCAAATTGAGGACTCTAGCACCAACCTTGATGATGATCAAAAGATTGACTGAAGATGTTATAAGTTTTTAAAATAGTTTATTTAAAATTTTGTTTAGTTTATTTATTAAAAAAAAAAAAAAAACAAAGCAGAATAAATTATTAGCAATCATTAAAAATTTTACATAAATGCTTTTTTAAAAAATGCTATGCCTGACCGGGATTCAAACCTGGGACCTCCGGATGAAAGGCCAAGATGCTACCACTCGTGCCATGGAGGCCAGCACTCTTCCTACTTGACAACAAATATAAGCAAATACCACCCCACCCTCTTTGCTTATATAATATTTATGTTTTAAATGATTAATTTTAGTCCATCAGGCTAGTCTAGTGATTAAATTGTTATTGAAAATCAATTGTTTGATTTTCTAAATCAATGGTTCTGAGGCTCTAATCCTAGTAAAAGTTAATTGCTTTTGTATGGATTTGAATACCAGACAATGGATACTGGTGTACTTGATAGTAGATGTTCAATTAACTACATATCTCAAGAATGGTCATCTGGGTTGTAAAGATTATACCTCATTTACAGATTGCATTCATCATCCTCATGTCATAGGGTCTTGGTGGAGGGGAGTATTTATAGTTCACAAGTTTGCAATATATATATATATAAAAATTATTAATTTTATTTTACTACAGATTAAAACTTATCGATTAAATAGATACTATAGATTTAGCTTCCTCAGGGTCGTCTCTAGGGGTAGGCGAGCTGTGCCTCTGCCTAGGGCGACACATTTTAAGGGGCGGCAAATTTTACCATGCCGACATTTAAAAAAATTATAAATATGTTATTTCATTAACCAACAACAAAAAAATCAGAAAAATTAACTACAAAAAGTATCCCTTAAAACAGTAGATATATTTCAAGATACACTAAACTCATTTAGAAGATACAACTAATTGAAATACGTTTGACATGATTACATTTTGCTATTACATTTTCCTGTAGGAAAAAATCGGCGTTTTACGTCGTTTCAAACCGAAATAGTCTTTTTACACTGTAGTCCTTTGAGGGCAAAATGCTAAATTTTCGCCTTTCAACTCATAAAATATCGTATGCACCATGGGCAAATATTGCAATTCTATGCCCTCGCGTGTAATTGGCGTCCCTCGGATAGCGCAATCACCACTTGGGGCGTAAAAGTAAAATACGGCCTTATATTTTATTCCAAAATTCTATTTTATTACAATATTATTAATAGATTTTCACTTATATCGCGCTCATTAAAATTAGGCTGCGCATATATCTACGACAGGTGGCCGCTTTAGACGTTTTTTTAAATAGTACAATAGTGCAAACAATGGAAACTGATCTGTTAGCTTAAAAAACTAACAATTTTAAATAAATATCACGTCTGTCTTATATACATCGTCAAAATATACAAAATATACATCGTGAATATAGATTATTGATTAATTTTTTTTTAACTGTGGAAATATATTTTCATGTAGTTTTAATTGCTTCTAAAAACTGCGCGTGATTACGTTTATAGATCGAAATTTAATGGAGTAGGGGGCGGCACTCGTAAATTTCGCTTGGGGCGGCAAAACCTTTAGAGCCGGGCCTGAGCTTCCTCTGGATCTATCAACAGAAAATCTAGATGTATCTATATTTTTTTTTTCTTAATTTAAATTAGTCCATTATTCATTTAATAATGGAATTTTGTTTTAAAACATTCCAGAAAAAAAATTAAAACAGGAAGTCATTACTACTCTTCAATTATTAAACTACTCAGAACACTTATAACTATTAAGAAGTAGAAGTATGTGAAACATAACTGGAATGTTCCAAATATAATGGAAACATTTTTATTGTTAGGATACACATTAAAATATTTACTGGTAATACACTTTTATTGAGATTTGTTTCCCTGTTTTATCTTACAAAAACTTTGATTAGCCCCTGACTGATCCTTTTCAGAAAAATTAAGCAGACCAAAAATCCCTCAAAGACAAAAACCCTCTCCAAAGATGCTTATAAAATACTTGAATGTCCCCTTATATATGTTATTTTACTCGATAACCATATTTCGTGTAATTTTATAATTTGAAATACATAATTCTGTATATTACCTACATGTTTGTAAATGTCCATTATTGTACAATAAAGTTAATAACAATATCAAATGAAAAACATAATTACTATTTTTTAAATAAAGAAAAAATGCTCACAACAATGATCCATATGAAAATGTATGAGTGTATGTGATGTTTCCAGCTACTTGTATAGGAAATCTGATTTTTAAGAGAGCATATCACACAAAGTAAGTCATGTTCTATAACACTCAAATTTTCATTATAGGGCAATCAATATTTAACTAATAAATAGAAAAATTGACAAGTTTTGAACTTATTGTAAGCATCTGTAAATTTAATTTAAATTAATTCTACTGTTTTAAAACTAATCCAGAACAAGTAGAATTAAAAATATAAATTTAATAATGGTTAAAGTGATAAATTACAAGGACCCACCCACAAACATAAATATTTTGTAAACTATTTTAAAATATGAATGATAAGAAGTTTATTTATATTTTATCAGTAAAAATATTAATGAATAGAACTATTATTTTATGTAGAGAACTGAACAAAAATTCCTGAAATAAAATAAAGATAAAAATGATGTTATTTAGTAGTAAACATTTTTTTGTTATCAAATCAATTTATTAAGATGATATACATATTTTATCACTCACAATTAATCATTGAATCAATTTAACTTGGAACTATATAAAAGTGATTATTATAAATAATAATTGTGAAATATCTTACTGAATATATAATTAAATAAATAAAAATTGATTTACCTTCTATTTTGATCAACAGGTAGCACACTAAAATCATCTGAATCAATGTATGGCCACATAATTAATCTATTTAAACAAGATAATACGAATGATGATAATTTATTACGATGATTATGAAAGATGACAACGGAATAAAGTAAAGAAATTATTATGTAGCAGTTGCATAAATTGAAGCTTGCATAAATTGATTATGTTACACTAATAAAAAAAAGAAAAAGAAATTAAATAAAATTACACATATTTTTAAATAAATCATCACGACACAAAATTAATCATTTTTCTTACAAACCTATGTATGTATAAAGCACTTATAACAGACTAGGTTTAAATAATACAGATAAGGATGTTTTAAAATATAGATAACATTAAAAGTAAAAATATAATAACAACAGTTTACTTTTTCTTGTTATTTTAGAAAAGTAATATTATTTGACTGTAACAAAAGCACTGTTGACTAATGAAGCCTCAGCAAAAAATAAGCAGTATTATTAATTTATCTCATTTAATTTAATTTTTATTACATATTACGTTCATCATTAGATAATCAATAAACAGTAATAAAAGTAGGTGTAACTAATGAACTAAGCAGGAAAAGTATGCTTCTAAATTATTCACAACACTTTAACTTGCATTAAATAAATAATTACAGATTAAATATCTACTTATTTTCCTTACACAGTCAATACCAGTTTAAATTTTTATAAATACTAAGAAAATTTCATAAATATTCAGCCTTTTACTTTAATTTTACTAACAAATTATACATATTTTTTTATACATTTTTTTTCAGTATTTTGTAAGTCTTCTTTTAACTTTTAAGGCCAACATAAAGTTTACCATTCATTACATTTACCTGCTATGTTAATCCATGACAATCAACAATGATAATAAATTTAAAATATAAATTTTTTTAATGACCAGACTAAACCAAATTTTATAATAAACATTTTCAATAGTCTTTGGACTGACCATCTTCAGTGACCGATACTGTTTTCACACTGTACTTATTTGATGTTATTTAATCATCTACACATTTAATCATTAAATGTGTAGATCCTTTTGAATTGTTTAATTTTATACTTCCTTTGAAATTTGTAAGTAAATAAATAACTTATTTGATCAGTAATTAGTAATATTTGTATATAACAAAGATTAAATCAGGAATAGATAGATATGCTACTCTACATGTAAAAACATTACAGGGTCAGCATGTAGAAGGATAAGTCAAGGGAAACCATGGTAAACCTGATCAATGCATCATCACAGAATACATAATTAATTGAAAGTTAAATTCTAGTTGTTACTGAAGGCCAGTTAGTTATTTAAAATATTAACACATGAAATAATGATAAGGTAAAACATAAATGTAAAAAAATACAGAATGTTTAAAAAGTAATGTGAGAAAAATGAGTAAATTACAGTAGTTGTTGAAAGTGGCCTCCATTATGCAATTTACATAATTAAATACGACATTGCATGCTCTTAAACATATGTTATAATGTTTGTTGACAACACATATTGTATTGTTGAGGAACTGCAGCAACACATCATTCAATTTTGCTCTGCAATATGGGATTGGTGTGAGGATGAGTTCTGTAAGTTGCATCCTTAAGGTATCCTCACTGGATGGCTGTATGAATCATAGCACTCTCCTCCTGAAACAACATGTACTCTAGCCAGTCTGCCAGTATAGTATTTACAAATTGTTACATCATCTACATGTATCACTTACTGTTCAGTGTGTCATGAAAGAATATCATGAAGATTCATCTACATGACATCTTACGTCAAACACCCACTTTTTATCTGTGCAACTGATGTGGATTTTCCGTACACCAAATGTGTGAAATCTTTGCATTCAAGGTGAAACCACACCTCGTCAGCCCAAAACCAATCAAGTTCTTCCCCATCTTTCGTTACAGATGACATGAACCACTAACAGAAAGCTACACATTTTCTAGTGTTGTGAGCAACATGACTCTTGTACGGATGCATCTTTAAACAGTTGTACAATGCCGTGTGGGCACTACCAACAGAGAGGCCAAACTGGTTAGATAGGTGTCGCACAGACTTCTTGGGACTAACAGAATATGCAGCTTGCACATCAGTTAGCTTGCTTTTCTGGTATTAGGATTTTAGATTGACCACTTTTGGCTGCATCTGCTACATTTCCTATCTCTTGGAACTTTCCTACAGCCACATTATGGAGAACTTTGGTGCATCCACAACATACATTTCTGTGAAGGCATTGCTGGGTTTGGGTATAACTGGTACAGCTAATGTACTGGGAGACAATGAATCTTCTATGCTACATTGTATAACCTATTTTTGCTCAATTAAACCTGCAACAAAAGAAAGAAACATTCTTCCGTAAGGTTATATCACTTTTTGAACACTCTGTATCCACTAAATAATTAACAATTCAAAAGGGGCTAATGAAACTATTTGAGTACTTATTTGTATTCACAATGAATGGAATGTAGATAATTTAGGGTATTTTTTTAAATTAGTATTATTTAAAGAATTAAAAAAAAAATGAAGAAAAATACTTGTACTGATTATAATTGTTTCAAATTCTTTATTCTAAGCTTTTTGCTGATATGTAGAAGAGTGGAAACAATTGTCATTTTGCATATCAGTAACATTATTTGACTTTCCACACAAGACATATTTTTTATGATCATCAAACTGTATCACTAAACTGCATTAAATTTACAATTTTTTTTTTTTAATATCATTATACATTGAAAAAGAAATCTTGAAATGTAAATAATAAAATTGTTGTACTTCATACAATGCCATTAAATAAATCATAATTTTAGATGTTTAGATTAATTTATAATGGAAAGATATGTTTATTTTTGGGTACAGAAACTATTACATTATAATGTTTCTGTTATTTATAAAACTTGTAAAAACCCAAATCTAATTTTTTTCATTTTCCCTGTATAACCGAGTCATTTGTAAAAAGAGACAGAGAGTGTTTAGATACTTTTTCAATAAGGAGTAGATGCGATCTACATAACACTATTAGATCACAGATTTAAATTTAAAAGAAGTTGAACTTGAGAATTAACTCGAACAATCTTTCTTCCCTGAGACATTCAGTTCTATTATCACATAAAGTTTTAATAAATCTTAAAAGTTGTAGCAGATTTATAGTTTCTTGTAATTATTACAAAGTATTTAGAACTAGAACTGTTGTTTTTCTTTTCCTTTTTTAAATCATTGCAAATTAACTGAATTTGGTATTTTGCTTCAGCCATCCTAATAAAACGCTAATGTCATCATCATTATTAAATGTTTATTACGGTTACACATACTACAATTAAAAATATATTATCTCTTGAAGCTTCCTCAAAAACGTCAGAAGAAGCTTTCAAGATAGGCCTACAATAACAGGTTGCCATATTGTTGTTTGCATCTACAAATACGATTCATGTGGACTGTTACTGAACCTTTCAATTAATTATGTGTTTATATTTATGGATGTGTAATCTCTGTTAAAAATAATAGTCACTTATTAATAAAAAAAAATATCCCCACCTTTATCAAACCAAACAACAGAATTGTTTTCGTATCAATACAATACTTATGCATGCCATTTTTAATAAATTACCAAACCATTTAAAAAGCTTTCCATTAATTTATTTAAAATTAAATTAAAAAATTTCTATTACTGTCACAAATGTTTTAAATAATACTAATATGAAAAATTTTCTTGCATTTTCTACATCCCGTTCAACGTGAACGTAATTATGTGCTTAAATAATTTGCATTAACGTCTTCTGAATTGAGATTTATTTTATAATTATTTTTAACTTTTAGTATCTTCGTTGTTTTTACTTAATATTATTTCATGTGTTTATATTCTAAATAAATAATTTGAATAATTAATATATTTTTTATTAATTGTGTATTTTGTGATGTTGCTCCAATCCATGTTTTCCTGTTTTCTTCTATTCATCCAGGAAAATGCATAGAAAATTTTTTTATCAGTTGAATAGCACATTAACTCACCTGACATAATCTATTATTGTGTACCAGAATGTATCAGATCAAATATTTATTTAATTATATTATAAAACATAATTTTAAATATTTATTTAAAAATAAAAATTACTTTTAAAAGAATATAAAATGGCTTTTTTTAAATTAAAATATATATATTAATATATTACATTAAATATAAATATATGTATGTATAAATCATTAATTCATTATTAAGTACCATTTGCAGAAAATGAAAATTAATTTTTTTTTTCAGTAATATCTGTTGTTTTCCAATAGGCGAGAAACCCTGTTTGTTTGATGAAATAAATTAAGAAATACAGAGCATAAATAATGATATGAAATAATTCCTACCAAGCGTAAGTATAGTTGGGTTACAAAAATATGAATTATTTTTTGTGGCACTTAATATTTTAATCTGATCAAAACCTAATAATACATAATATAGATCATTAGGAATGGATAGATATGCTACTCCATTCGTTAAAAAAAGGTACTGCCCCAGTATCTATTAGGGTAATCAATAGAAATTATGTTAAATTTTATTAGAACATTGCCACAAAGTAAAATATTAGATCTGTAAACAATAAATTTCTTTTTACTAAAATTAAAAAAAAGTAAGCTTATCAAAAAGTTGAATTAATCATTATAATTAAAATAAAAAGTTTTATTAGTAAAATTGTAGATACCGACTGATCATTGTCAAAAATTCGATTATATTTATTTTTTTTTGTATCTATTACATTTGTATTTTACAATATGATTTATAAATAAGGTGAAAATGGGAAATGACAAAAATAAATTTATCAAAAATCGATGTACAATTAAACATTTAGCATGTTGATGTTTACAATAGGGAAAACAGTCTTTGACAGAGGCTTAGTTATGGAATAAAATGGGAAAGAGTGATGTATCTAACATTTAACCGATGGGAAAATGACTGGAAATGGTGTAGGTTAACATGAGTTGGTCGTTTAAATAGTAAAGGGGAGACCATGTGTTTAGTTTACACAATAACGGATGATTAATGAAAACTTCTTCCTCACCGCAGCTCTCTGTCACACTAAACTAAGAAATATAGCAGCCTCCATTTGAAATGGAAAATTTTTATGAAAAACTGTTACACATCTATCGTTCAGCCTGAGAACAAGGAATGAATAAAATTTATTTATTTTTTTAAATTCAAATATTTCATTGATATATTGACTAATATGTTAATAAAATTTAATATATGAAGGATAAACTACCAAAACACAGTAATTAGATCAGTTAAATGCTCACCATATTAATTCCAATAATCAATTTTTATGGGGTCCTGCATCTTAAGTTGGTATTGAATACTATAATTATATTAAAACATATTTATTTTATAATTTGTCATTTTGTCAAAATTTAAATTTTTAAAAAGAATGCATTTAAAAAAGGAAAATACTTTTTAAATAATACATCATTCCAGTACTGGACCGTAGAATTTGTATATACATTCATAATAATTTCAAAATTAAAAAAAAAAAAAAAATTTGACAAATTATAAAATGAGTATGCTTTGATGTAATAATAGAATTCAATACCAACTGAAGATAATGGGTTCCTGTGAAAATTGATTATTGGAATTAATATGGTAGTTTAACTTATCTAATTATTGTGTTTTCATGGTTTATATTTTTATAATATTAATTATTTAAATATATATTAATTTATTTAGATTAAACTCTTTTTGTAGTCCATATTTTCTCTGTACATTAAATTTAGCTATATATAATATGTTTTCAGCCACTCCGCAAGTACAGAATTAAAGAAACATTGTTACATTTACTTTTTTCTGCACATTATAGCACTTTCAAGCCAAGCCCAGTAATATATCTTTTTTAATTTTTCTTTCTTTACATTTACACATCTAAGTATTATATAAGCTTTGTACACATGTTTATTTTGATAAAAACTGTTTACTGATTAAAATATAAAAATAATGAAAATCTAAATCTAAAATATTGAATAAATATTTGCTCAGTTAAACAAAATTACATTTTTTTTTTGTTGTAATTTTGTTATTAAATATATAAAATTTCTTAAACCATGTTATCTGTTTGTTAATTCACAGTACTGTAATAATTATTTGATTTATTTAATATTTTAAATCTTAATATTTGGTAAACAATAATAAGATATTAAATAAATCAAATAACTATTACAGTAGACTTCGAAGTCGAGAGTTTAAGGTTCAAATCCTAGTAAAGGTAGTTATTTTTATATGGATTTGAATACTAGATCATGGATACTGGTGTTCTTTGGTGGTTGGGTTTCAATTAACCACACTTTTCAGGAGTGGTCGACCTGAGATTGCACAAGACTACACTTCATTCACATTCATACACATCATCCTGAAGTAATACCTTACAGTAGTTCAGGAGGCTGAACAGATAAAAAGAGAGTACTGTATTAACAAACACATAAGTTGGCTTAAGAAATTTTAAATATTTAATAATGTTCTAAATTTAGAAAAAGAAAAAAAATTAATTTCTTTTGCCTGAACAAATATTTATTCTATTGATTTTCAGTTTTCTTTATTTTAATCAGTAAACAATTTTTACAAAAATAAACATGTGTAAAAAGATCAAATACTTAAAATGTGTAAATGTAGAGAAAGAATAATTAAAAAAAAACATCACTGAAGATGGGCATGGGCTCGAAACCAATACAATGCGCAGAAAAAAGCAAAGTTAAGAATGTTTCTCAACCATATACACACACACACTCGCATACATATTGTCTATAGTAAATAAAACAATTCTCAGAAGTACAGTAATTTATCTACAATTCATTTTACTTATGTATATATTTTAACAGATGATTCCATGAGTTTGGTTCATAGTTTTAATTAAAATTTCTAAAAAAAAAGAGAATAAATAACTTTGTGCAATGAATTTAAAAAAAGGATTGTGTAGAGAATTTTGCTAATTTATTGAACCCTTCATCCTTCATGGACAGTTCACATCCAGTAATTGAATCATTGACCAAATTCTCTCTGCTTAAGTGGCACTAATTTTATAAAGATGTTTATGGGGTTAGTTCAGCTTAATTAATGTAGAAATTTGAAAGAAAAATTATTAAAAAATTTAATCTTTACTGTATATTATATATTAAGTAATTTGAGTAGTAGGTATTCAGCATTTTTTCAAATGTGTAATATATATGAAACCATTTAGTTCTCGTTCATAAATTTGTTTTTAAATTAGTGCTGTTCATAATTTAATAAAAATCAAATAATCAAAATAAATTAGGCATTACATTATTGAAACTTTGCAGCAGACTAACAAGAGAAACCAGTTGTAGAAAAGGCATCTCAAAAAACAAAGAAGGAGCAAAAAAGACTAAAAAAATTTCTTTGTTATATAAGACAAAAAAACCGCAGAAAAAAGCAAAACACCTATCAAAAAAATTATTAAAAAAAAATTAAACCAAGAAAAATGTATAAGAGTAAAAATAGAATTTATTTAGAAAAGAATTTTAATAAAATAAAATTTTATTCAAATAATAAAGAAAAATTCCCTCTATGAAATCTTGCTGATGGTGAGAAGGCTTGCGTGCTCAGTGATACATAGTAGATGGTCCGAAGTTGGAACCATGTCGGAGAGGTATCTGTTGAGAGTCAGACCAAGGAATGATTCCTGAAAGAGGCTAGCAGCAATTTCAGTAGTTTTTAAGTGCGTAGGTCAGGAGGACTTAAACGGCCATAGCAATAACACTCAATCTTTTGAGTACTGCGCAGTTGAAAGCAATGGATTTTTTCCAAGAAAATCTATCTCTACATTTTCATAAACAAAGATGGAGGCATCTTCATTGGTAAAAATTCCAGAGGTAGATCTCTGGGTGGGGGCTAATAAGGAAGGGGTTACCAATTAAAAAATAACATTCTACAAGTCATGTGAAATGTTAGAAGTCTAAAGGTTGGTAGGTCAGAAAATTTAAAGAGGGAAATGGGTAAGTTAAATGTACATTAATAGGAATTAGCAAGATTCGATGGGAAGAGGAAAATGACTTTTGGTCAGGTGATTTTGGAATAATTAACTCAGCAGCAAATAAAGGGCAGGCAGGA
>JAAAKQ030080277.1:0-15074 GCA_010016005.3 Zanna intricata | reverse complement strand
GCTCAATGTTTTCTTCATTTGTGGCGGTAAACGGTCGTCCGGCTCCTTCATCCTGCGTAACACTTGTGCGACCATTTATGAATTTTTCAGTCCATTCGTAGACACTCTGTTGTGGCTAAATACTGTTCCCGTACTGTACCGAAAGTCTTTGATGAATTTCGGCCCCTGATACGCCTTCCGAACACAAAAAACCAATTGTTTTAGCAAGCTTCTCTCTTCATTAGCTCTCCTAAATACCACCTCATTTGATACTTTTTCTATCCAACTTCATCTTCAGTATCCTTCTGTAACACCACATTTCAAAAGCCAAAAGCCTCCTTTTTTCAGCCTCACCAATTGTCCATGACTCACTACCATATTATGCAATACTCCACACAAATGTTCTTAGTAAATTCTTTCTGAGCTCAAGGCTAATATTATTTGATGTAAATGAATTTTTCTTTTTGTAAGAAGCAGTCTTTGCCTGATGTATGCTGCTCACTATTTCTTTTTTGCTTTTTCCATCATTCGTTACTTTACTTACTAAGTTTTTTTGTAATTTTCACTCAACATTGTAATTAAAATAATTTGTTTTCTCTATTAACATTAAAATTTGAAAATATCTACTTAGAGTCTATGTTTACATTAATAATAAAATTTGAAATCTAGATGTTTATAAATGGCTCAGAGTGGAATAATCTGGATGAGTGACCAATGTGACTAATATATTACATCATTCAATAGCATCAATAACAAATGTTTACTATGATTTATGCCTTCTAGAAAAAATAAATATATCACAATAGTTTGACTTTTAATAGCCTTTGTAAATGTGATAATTACTTAGTTACTTCAATCCCTATATTTACTTGTTAATAGCTGAGACCAAAGAAATTTTTTTGAACCACAGTTACATAAACAAATGAAAAGGAAATTACAGAATATATTCCTAAGGAATTACACAAGAACTTCTAATAGATCACAGTGGTACAGTTTGTACAAAAGAATTACAGAATTATTTAATTTTAAAAACTACTATCAAATGCATTCTGAGAACTCTTTTATAACACAATAACATTGATTACAATAAACCTATAAACTTCCAAATAGTATTCATACACATACAAACATTTCACAGACTATATATATATTATGAATATTACCTGGTTAGAGCAGTATGTATCTCTAAACAAACAGCTGCATTTTCAGCATAGCCAATACTAAATCGCTCTGGTGTGAAACTCTGGACCTATTTTAATGTAAACATACTGGCAGCAACATTTATCGTATGTTGCTAGTTGTGCATTGTATGTTGCTTCAGTTAGAGAACCACCTAAAGGACACAGTCTGAAAGAAAAAGGATATTTTGTCACCAAAATGAAGTACAATATCATAAAATTAATATCTTCATAATTGTTTTTAACAAAAAGAAAAACAATAAACCCAAGTGTATTGAGTCACAAGGAACACGAATGTTACTGTAACATACTGGGTGTGTTAAAATAACATTTTGACTTATTCAATTCCAGCTATAACTTTTGAAATTTGTTCCTTGTGACTAATGTACATGAAAACTAATTGTTTGCTGATCATATATTTTTTTCTAGTCTGTTTTACAAGTATACAACCCAATTAACTAATTATTGTCACCATTTATGATTATTAAATATCCATATAATTAACTTTTTTTTTTAATAACATATGTGCTCTGTTTTTTTTTTTTTTTCAGGCAAACCTACCTCAGAGAAGGTAAATTAGAAGATGCTAAGTTATGTGACTGTGTTCCTACCACATTTGAAATTCCAGTAAGTTATTACAGAATTAAAAGTTTTTTTTTAAAAATGTATAGATTTCAGTAACGTTTAACAAATTAATGAAGGACCACAAAAAAAATCAATTTAATCAGGGGTTATTCATAATTATTGGTCTTGGCACACCAAAATCTCATGACATTTGAACAGAACTAAAAACATTTACTTACTTTGCTATTTTTTAGTAAGTTAACTTGATGTGAAGTTATTGAATCAAATATCATGAATTACTTGGTTCTTAGCCTAAATATCACAGCACTCTTTGAAGGATTTTGATTGTTCTGTTTCAAATAGTTTATCATTATTTAATCAATAATTAATTTTGCTATAGGTTAAAAAATTCATGTAATTCCTAGGATTTTTGTACTTCCATTTTCCAACTAAGATGCGATTTAAAACGTAGAGATAACTGCGTAAGATTATTAGTTTATGCCTTCACCAAAAAAAAAAGCTGCTCCATGTTTGAAACAAAATTATAACAATTTTTTTATCAGTAGAGTTGGGAACAGATTGTTATTTTTAAAGGGAGGTAAGAGTAAAAACTGATATTTATCTCAGCTGGATTTAATCATATCTATGAGTTTCCGATGATTACAGCACTCAGTTTTTTTTCAGTTAGTTGTCTTCTTTTATTTGTGTAACAAAAATGAATTTTTCAATAATAGATGGAAAATATTTTACAAAAATATAACAATGTTTTATATAAAACAAAATAATATTTCTAGAAAATTGTGAAATGTGGCAATTTTAAATTTTCAGTTATTAATATTCTCATCATTTTTTTTCTTGATGCGATATCGCCACAAAAGCTTGAAGCTTGTGCTTTACAAATGAAAATGGAATTTTTTAGCATATGAAACTGCCTTGCCTAACTGGAATTAAAACCTGTAACCTTCAGATGAAAGACCAAGACACTACCACTCCACCATGGAGATTGACAAAATTCCAGCTTAATTATGTTTATTTTGAAAAATAATTAACAAAAAAAAAATCTTATTAAATCAAACACAATTTCAGATTACTGAGTGACAGTGGAAATAGTTAATGCAAATCAATCCTATAAATACAAAGCAGGGAAAACAAAACGCTGAATTTTGAACAAGACTGTTTTTTCAAGTATGAGGAGAAAAATAGGACTTAATGATAATAATAGAAATAGTTACAATTGTTAAAATAACATTTAAGTTATGAGATTCAAGATTTTTGGTAACATGAAAAATACTGCATGTAACACAGATACTCAAAACCCATTATACAGATGTTTTAAAATTCTGCTGAATGATTTGAGCTATATTAATCATGTTAAATACAATTATAATTGAACAATTTCTGACGGTATTTTACTTTTTAAATAAAATAATTTATGATTTAAGTTCACTTCATTAAAGTAGTATCTAACTTTCAATTCGCTCAGTACTATAATTTTATTGTATTTTTTATGCAGAACGAATATCATATGTTTGTTGAAGAATACCGAAAGCATCCTGGATCTACATGGATTGTAAAACCTGCTGTTGGTTGTAAAGGAAGAGGAATATTCTTGTTTCAAAAGTAAGTAATATATCTTTTATACACTTCTTTATTTAATATAGATTTTTAAACGACACCTTTGTATCCTTTGGTGTTTTCTTTTTTTTTTTTAACTTCCGGAACTACCATTAGGTATATCTTCAGAGGATGAGATGAATGATTTGTAGCGTGTAGGAAAATTAAATGCCTAACTGGGATTTGAACCTGGCAACTCCAGGTGAAAGGCTGAGGCGCTACCATTTGTGCCACGGAGGATGGCTTTGGTGTTTGTTTATACCAGTGATTCCTAATCTTTTTGATTTATAGAGATTTTTAGAATCAAATTTTATGGTAAACCCCATAGGGCTCCCTTACATCTTACAACTTAGCGGTATGAAAAGGAAATGTTATACAGATGGCGGGAGTAGAAAGAGGGGATAGCTAGTAAAGGAATGTAAAATGAAGATATCTAAAAATTACACAATATTCATACAGTGAAATTATATTTTAAAACTTTTACTATAATATCTCAATTTATTCTCGACTACCTCCAACAGATTGTGAAAACTTGGCCATAGTTAAAGTTCTGCCAAAGTTCAATAAATCAAACCTTTTCCATCGCAACAGATTTTAGTTTACTTATTTTGATTCTAATATTTATTTCTGAAGTTTTATTCATTTTATTATCCTGGAATGGTTACAGAATCCTTAGGGCTGTGCAGAGCACAGGTTGGAAACCATTGCTTTACGGATATGATTATTAATTACAAATGCTAAACTGATTTGAGATAGAACTATTTTTTTTATAGTTTTTAAAAAATGGTTTTATGCATCAGTTTACATACCCCAACTCTTTATAGAAAAAAATTTGTGTCAATATAAATCTTTCTACTGTTACATTATAAATTACTCAAATATTAATACAGTAAAAGCAGACAAAAAGTGTTTGTTATACAGAGAGGAGTGGCAAAATGATCTGATGTTTTTTGTCATTGTACCGGTGCGCGAATAAGAGGTGGGAGGTTTTGGGGGATCGGTGCGATGCCGAGCCTACATGATGCATTTCAGTAGCCATGAAGCTTTGGTCCAGTGAACGATGTGTGTTGGTTCTCGAGGCATTTTATAAAAGTGGTGAGTCTTGCATCGTTACTCAGCGACACTTCCATCAGCATTTTAATGTATATCAAAGAGGACGCATTCTATCTTGCAACATAATTTTGTTGTGGGTGAACTAACTTTAGATTAAACTTTGGTTCAGCCTTAAAATGGAAGTCAACAGGTCATCCAAAGTCAGCCAGATCACCAGAAAATGTTGAGCGAGTGAGGCAAGCTGGGGAAACCAGTCCACGGCGACCAGCTCAAAAACAAGCTGTTGCCTTGCAAATGTTGGACAGCACAGTCAGGAGAATATTGCAATATCATCCATATAAAATGGTAATTGTCCAACAATTTATGCCCACAGACTATGCACAGCGGAAAGCTTTTGCAAAGAAAATGACTGATTTGATGAGCGACGAGAAAATTTTCTTAATGAGTGATATGAGGGGCACATTTCCATTTGAGTGATTATGTCAACAAGCAGAACTTTCGCTACTGGTCAACTGCATATCCTGAAAAACTACATGAACATCCTTTGCATAGTGCAAAGATTACAGTATGGTCTGGAGTAACCAAAAGCTGTTCATTGGACCATACTTTTTTAAAGAGGATGGTCAAACTGTCACTGTGATATCACAGTGTTAACTGTTAATGTTAAATAACTTCCTGTTCCCTAAACTTCAGAGAAAACGCTTAGTTCTAAACAGGGTCTGGTTTCAATGGGATAGAGAAACTGCCCATATGGCCATTTTAAGAAAAAGGTTTCGTGGCCATGTTATCTCACTATGTTATCTCACTATGGAGATATTGCTTGGCTTGCACGTTCCCCAGACCTAAGCACCTGTGACATTTTCTTGTATGGATTCCTTAAACCCAGAGTGTATCAAAACAAGCCTCGTACACTGCAGAACTCAAAGAAGTCATAAGACAAGAAATCACTAACCTAACTAATGACATGTTGGAGAAGGTATTTGACAGCTGGGCTGCAATACTTGAAGAATGCATGGCGAAAGACGGACATCATTTGAAAGACTTTATTTTCAAATCTTAAAAGTTAAAATTAGCTGTTCTTTTTATGTTTTTCATTAATTGACATAAAGATCTAACTGTAATAAAAAATAAAACAGTTTATATCATTTAACATTTTTGTGTTGTTTTTATTTAAAAACAATCAGATATTTTTGCCACTCCCTGTATAAGGAATTAATTAATTAAAAATTTGTTTGTGACATATATACAGTTTACTCCAATAAAGTTTTAGAGAGTCTGTGGGAAATGACAAAAAAAAAAGTATAAAGGTTTTTTTTCCAGATATTTAAAAAACAGTTGATTTGAACAACAAAAACAGAAGAGGATTTTGAAAGGTAAAAATTCACTGTTGTAATTGGTGTTTTTTATGAAAATTAAAAAATAACAAAATTGTCATTTAAATTGTTTGACCTCCAGAAAGTTTTAGTTAAAAAAAAAAAACCTTAAAATAAAGTTTGTAATATTGCAATTAAAACAGTAAATATTAATTGTTTAACAGCACTAATAATCATTCTATTTTAATATTTTGTTTATTGTTCCTTCAAAATTGGCTAAATTATTAAGTATGGAACATGAGTAATTTCTTAAAAATATTATTTTAAGAAAACTTAAGATTTCAGGGAGTGGAATAAAAGAAAGTTTAACTTTTCTTTAGTTATTATGAAACAAATGGGCTGCTGAAATGTTAACATAAAAAAATAATTTTTTAAAAGAAAAAAATTTTTAATTTTTCTAAAATAAATAACTATTACACAAATAGGTATGTATATATTTTTTATATAACAAACAGGGGTATGTCGAGTATATATAAATACATACACACAGATCTTTATACATATTTAATGGATAAATAAACAATGTATATATATATATATATATATATAGAGAGTGAGAGAGAGAGAGAGAGAAAGAGTGACAGAGAGTGAGAGAGAGTGAGAGAGTTCATACACCATTACAATAAATTAGAAAGCTTAGGTATTATCTTAATGACATGTCTATTAAATAATATTTAGATTTAGTTTACCATCGGAGGGGTATATTCAACATAGAATGTGCAACCCATTTCAATCAGAAGTAGAAAATAGCTCACAATACTGAGAATTCTTATGTTGTAATGGATTAATTTATTCAATTTAATATTTCATACAAAAAATGGAAGTTCTAAAATCAAACTAATAAAGGAAATACAAAATTTAATTATGGGAGGGTATACTCATAAAATAAACTTTTTATCACTAATATTTAATTTTCGGCTAGAATTTCAAAATAATTCCCATCATGTAAAATTTTTCTATATAAAGTTATTTGAAAAAAAAAAGAGAATATGAAGTGTATTTTGACTTTAAAGGCAGGCACATTTATACTTAAAAACAAATATTGTTTATTATTATTTTATACACAATATATATTACAATATCAGATATATCCCAAAGATACCCGACCTACTTTGAATTTTCTGCGCCAATGTTATTCTTTGTCATCCGGCTTGTGGAATTCTCCAAAGTAATCCCCATTTGACTGTACAACACGCTCCTGTCTGTCTTTCCACTTTCTCAAACAGTTCTGAATTCAGCTTTTGGAATGGTCTTAAGTGCTCTTGTCGCATTCTTCTGAATCGTCAAACCTGTGCCCTTTGGGTGAAATTTTCGGTTTAATCCATGTACAATATATAATCCTTAAGCTTAGCATTGGTAGCCATGTCCAGTTTATGAAAAGATACAGAACTCTTTATATGGAACTGTGGGCTTCACAGATCCAGCATCATGGTGTTTAGCTGTTGTGCACATGCACAATAGGAAGCTCCACACAAAGCTGCAAGGGAGAGAGACATTGTCATTCCTACAGTGCTAACCCTGGCGTGCTGGTGGAAGGTAGTTTTTTTTAATCCGTGTGTGTATGGAACATTCCTTGTTCGTTCCTTTTTGTAATTTAGTCAGTGGAAGAGATATGAAAGCGGTTTAGTTGTTTTTTCAGTAGTGATCATTAGATGGCGTAATGCAAGGGTTCTTTGATCAGCAAATCTGTCAAAAAATACATTGGAAAGGTGAAAGAGAAGGTAACTAGTGAAAACTAATTATGTATTTGTTTCTGTGTACCTAGAAATTTAAATTAAGCACCACTGTACTACAGTGGTTTTAAGCAGACATTTCATTAAGTTATTATCTAATAATACTAAAAAATATGTATTGATGTTTCACTATTTATCTGGTTACACTAAATAAGATTTTTAAGCACAATGTGCTTAGTGTACCATATTTTTGAATGTGATAAAGTGTAGAATTAGATTATTATCCTGCTTCCAGCAACTCTATTTGATTCATTTTTTTCAGTTCTTTTATTTTACAGCAAAATTTTAACACCCACTAATTTTTGCTACAAGCCACCACTGGATACATCACCTGTTTTGTTATTTTTTCTTGGTATATAAAGCAGAATTTTAAGTTATAATGATGTACAACTCTATGTTTGAATAAAAATGCACAGAAAAAAGAACAATATAATTTATGGAATTTCTAAACTAGAAAATCCAAATTGTTGTGGTATTATTGTTTGAATTCTTATTGTCATAGTTAATGTTCTATAATTTAATTACTATGTTGTTTTTTTTTTTTCATATGACTTGTTTATAGACATAAAAATCTAATAGAATGGCGGAATCAGAAATGTAAAGACGCTGAGGTATCTGGACAAGATATGGAGCCTTGGGTGGTTCAAGCTTACATTGAAGATCCCTACCTAATTGCTGGTAGAAAATTTGATCTAAGAATATTTGTGCTTGTTACATCTGTAAGTATTTTTAGCTTGCTCTTCTCTTTTTTAATCTTAAAATTTACCAAATCATGTAGTTCTACAGTTTTATATGAATCATAGCATGTCACACTGGTAACTCCGTAAACCTAGTCTAAACATCCTTGAGAAGTGTTCAGTTGAATATTTTGGTTAACAATTAACAAACGTGGCACCCATCAAACTTTTTGTACAAATATACCCTTATTTGTTGGGAAAATCATAACATTGTGAATGAAAGATTCAATTGTTTGTCTCCATAATAAAGTGCATTATTATGATACTTACTAGATTATAATTATTTCAAATAAATTTTAGTTTTCATAGTAACACTGTAATATTATTCATAGTTATTATTGTAATATCTGTAAAATATTGTTATGAAAGAATATCTTCCATAACAAATAATAAAAGTTGCTGAATATGAATTTAGCAAGAAATGACACATTAAAGTATGATGTATTAATTACTGTGGTTCAAGTCTTCATTTTTGAGAGTCTCAGTCCCTCTCTGCAGAGAATTTTATATATTTTTTATTGTTTAATTTAGTAATCTCATTTCTAAAACACACATTTGATGTGCTCATTTCTTTTCACTTTAAAAATTTATGTAATTCATTATTAAAGGAAATAATTAAATTATGTTCCTTTTTGCAGTTTTTTCCTCTGAAAGCATGGATGGCTAGAGAAGGATTTGCGAGATTCTCTGGATGGCAGTTTTCATTAGCAGATTTAGAAAACCCAATGGTTCATCTAACCAATATGAGTTTACAACTGCATGCTTCAAATAATGAAAAACAGGTATAATGAAAAGATAAAATAAAGTTAATATGTTTACACAGTTCATATTTAAATAAAATTATTAATATATAAATTATTATAATATTTAATAATAGTAGTAAACATAATAGATACAAAATTGTTTATTCAAAAAATTTGAAATTATATGAAAATTTATGGTGTTCTCTATCACCGTATAATTCTATACCAGCCAATTCTAGGGAGTGGTCAGCCTGAGTGTTCAAGACTACACATTTACCTGTACATTTACAATTTTCACACCACACTGCACACAAATGCCTTGGTCTCTTGCTGTAGAGTAATATTAACATCATGTCAAAATGCTGTTACTCTGCAACTGGTATACATACATAGAAAAAAAAAAATATCAGATTGAAAAAATTAATTCAATTATAATACCCCCCTTTAGAAAACAAAACAGACGATGATTCAGTTCCTGCTTAGAATCCTTCATCATGTAAACTGTGTATGAGAGGTTTACTCTTGTACACAGTTTTTGGTGCGGTTTTTTCAGTGGATCCTACTAAGGAGGGAACCTCTCTCTTTTTCTGTTTAGCCTCCATAACTACTGTAAGGTATTATTTTAGAGGATGATATGTATGAATGTGAATGAAGTATAATCTTGTACAATCTCAGGTCGACTACTCCTAAGAAGTGTGGTTAATTAAAACCCAACCACCAAAGAACACTGGTATCCACGATCTAGTATTCAAATCTGTGTAAAAATAACCTTTACTAGGATTTAAACCTTAGAACTCTCAACTTCGAAATCCAGCTGATTTTCAATGTCGTGCTAACCACTAGACCATATGGGCAAGTGTGAACTAGGTGGGCAAGGAGGGAACCTGATCCTCGTATGTTTTTCGATATTAACATAATGAACATTTTCTCAGTCTGTGGTAAAGATAATTGGCTAAAATTTGTAATGGACATTTATCAATCCTTGATACACATTTTAATAAGGCTTTCTCAGATTAATATTCAGTTCATTAGAAAAAAAAAACTTTTTTTTTTTGATAATGTCATGAACCTTAAAATCTTATCACTTTTGTAACTTTAAAATTCCTTCAAGCAATTTTTTGTTAAACCAGGATGTCAAATTGTTTATTACCATATGAAGAATATACCCTGAAAATTTCATATGAATATCCTCAAACTGTTTTTGAGAAAATGTTACTTTTATATAAAAATATTGAAACATTCCACCTTCAGCAACGCGGTTTTACTGCTAGGTCTAATACGCATATTAATTTAATTTTTCTAAAGGTTTAGGCAAGTTCATAATAACACAAAACGCAGCCTGCAGCGACTGATTTTTCCAATACACTTAAGAACATAACCTAACCTATCATTCAAATCAAAAATTATTGTTGTACCCCTCATTAACATACCTTTCCTTTCTAAATTATAAAAATGTGCTTTAATATCAAAGTTTTTACAGACTAGACTAAAACTACAACCAACATAGATGCACTGTCTCTAATGTTATATAAGCTTTACTACAATTATTAGGCTACAAAGAACATTTTCAGATAAAACACTACAAAATAAATGTAAATTAAAAATTTGGTTTGAATCTGTTTCTTATTCAAAATCAAAAGTCTTTTTTGTTCAAAAATCAAAAGTTTTCTTAGAACTAGGAGTAATGCGAAAAGTCTCACTTGTATTTGGTTCGTTAGGCTCAACTGCTATGTTAATCTCGGAGTAAGCTATTTATTTTTCATCTCAGAATAAGTCATACATTATCTTTACAATAAAAGTTACAAAAATCACATGGGACAAATTTTTAAAAGAATAAACTTTGTTTTTTGTAACAAACATGCAGCTGAAAGTTGAAAGGCAGCAAAATTATAGGGCAGCCAACTACAAGTATGATAAGTTCTCATTCTATAAGAAGATTACATTTTTATCAAAGGATATTTTAAAATTGTGGATACTTCACTGAAAAGCAGCAAAAATATCCAATGTAGATTAAAAAAATTTAATTTAAACAATTTTTTTTACCCAATCTACACTGGTTATATATTATCATACTTAGAAAAAACATGATAATTAAATAAACAAATAAAAAAGCTTGCGAAATTTTTTTGAGGATCTGGTTTCTTAATGAATATGCATTATAAAAGATAAAACGTCATTAACATACATGCTGAGTGTGCTTATTGCATATTCCATGAAAGCCCGATTGAAAGAAGACTACAATCTTTATCTGTTTAGCCTGCGGGAAGGAAGACAACTAACTTTAACTTATCCTAATCAATCGCCCACCATCCTCTCTACCTAATACTTACAATTATGTCCCCAGCAAGCACATACGACTCGCTCCGGAAAGGGAGCGAGAGCGCATTGCTTCCTCCAAACACTAGGGACCCTGGAAGGCATATTCCTGTTAGACCGAAAAACGCTGGTAACGAAAGGACTTCCAAGGGTGTACTGAAGTGGAATCGCGCCGGGATAACGTAGCTCATACACGCTTAGTCTCTTTCGATCAGCCCCGGTCAATTATTTCTCACTGGTCTAAAGGATCGGCAAGTAAAAATTAATGTCCATAAATAAAATACAAAATCTATTACCGCCACTAAATAAATAATGACTCGACCGAATAAACAAAAGACAAAGCAACAAGGGACATTCGCCCAAGGTCTGTGATTAGTAGGGAAATAAACCCCCGCTTTCCTTGCGTTTCGTTCAATTCCGTTATTGTATTTACTGGGTTCATTTTTTTTGGTTGCATGCAAGTTATCGGGCAACAAAATATTTTAAATCTCATTGAATATGACTAAAGAAATAGTTTTCCTTTATATTCATATATCATTTCTTTTGACTCCCTGATGATAGTCATCACCTTTTCCAATTAGGTTATGATCACCGCACAGCAAGAACCGAAAAAAACCATATTTGTGACTTTTCTTACAGATGAAACAATTTTCGTTTTTTCCATGCAATTTCACCTGCCGTAGTTGATAGTTTGCTTTCTGGAGTGCGTGGTTTCAATTACTATTATAAAACGTAAAATAAACTCAGCGAAATCGCGTTTAAGTCTAAATCCCTTGAGAAGTGTTCGGTGATTGCACTTTTGGTAGACTTAAACACGGCATCGATCAAACGGAAACCCTTTCATACCCAAAATATCATGTAAAATGAATTGGACATGGTCTATCAAGATGTTTGAATGAATATGTCTGACGACTTCTGTCTTGTATAAAATACAGAATGATAAAACAAATTTTATAATCAAAAATGCAGAGATAAACAAACATGTTTTTGACAAAAGTTTATTTATAAACAGGCAATTACGATATAGTCTATGTAAAATGAATGTGGCTTAACATTAAGGTACTGCTGTAAAATCAAAAATAATTAGAATACTCTTACAATATGTTTAATTACTATCATTTATTACTCTTATACCAAAATATGATGTACAATGTTAAATACAGATATCAGCCTCTCATCTGGAAATCCTCACCTTTCAATTGAACCCATACATCTTATGTTGGTATTTTCAAGAAAAGGTGCATATTGCATCCAAGTAAATATGATGATTTTCTTTTTTGTTTTATTTTATAAGATAATACTATTAAATTATTCTTTTTTACATATTAAAGCTTATTCTGTGCATCTACAGTTAATTTAGAGTAACTTTATAATCTTTTTTCAGGGATGTAAATGGAGTGTGAGAAGTGTACGTGAATTTCTAACTGCAAGACATGGGGCCCAAAAAATTGAAGATTTAATGCAAAAAATTGGTCAAGTCGTTGTAACAAGTCTTTGTAGCGTACAGTCATCAATAATGCAAAATAACCAATGTTTTGAGCTTTATGGTTATGATATACTCCTTCAAGCTAATCTTAAACCGTATGTTTGTAATTTTTCTTCATTGTTTAAATTAATTACTTACTAATTTTTATGATAATTTGAACACTTTAAATTTATAATAGTAAAAAAAGGCTTTTATTGAAAATTTGCCGTACATTTAACTACTGGCCATACTCTTTCCACCTGTTCAGGTGGGTCAGATATAATGGGTGTCAAATTACTCAAGTTGTTTATGATAAAAAATTTGGTAATTTATATGATGGCTTAAAATGGATTGCGTTTTACAGGTGGCTTATAGAAGTAAACGCATCACCTTCAATGAATCCTACTGACTCAGAAGATTATAATCTCAAATATAATCTTATTCAAGATGTCCTTAATATTGTTGATGTGGAAGGAAGGTAATATAAATTTTTGTTGTCTGACGAATATATTATCTGTTCACTTAAAGTTGTTATTCATTATGTTGCCGGTGTTATATATCACAATGTACAGAAACATTTCTGGTGTGTTCTATTGATAAAATTAGAAGAATAAAAACATAAAAAAATTAATTTGTAACTGAATTAATGAAAATGTTAACAACTCTTATAAATAGTGTAAACTCTTATGATTCAAATCCAACATTTGTTATAAATTTTAAATAAATAAAAGTCATTGTTATGTATAAATGTTTGTTCCTGAGCCCCCTCCTAAACCATGGGACTGATTTCAAACAGATGATTACAAATCAACTGATTTCGAAGTTGAGAGTTCTAAGATTCAAATACTAGTAAAGCTAGTATACGTTTATATGGATTTGAATACTAGATCATAGATACCAGTGTTTTGGTGGTTAGGTTTCAATTAATCACACTTCTCAGGAGTGGTCAACATGAGACTGTACAAAACTACACCTCATTCATATTCATACATATCCTCATTCATCCTCTGAAGTAATAACTTTTGGTGGATCTGGAGGTTAAACTGAAAAAAAGAGAGATCATTCTGCAACATTAGACCAATCTAGAATTTAGATCTATCTTCTAGACCAATCTGGAATTTTCAAAATTTTTGTAGAACATTCTGGAGCATTTCTGCAGTAGAGAAACCTCAGAAGTCTTTAACAATATAAACGGAGATGTGAGCAATTTATAATTACTTCACTTTCAACTTAAAGGTGCATAAATTAAGATTGAAGTGTGGGATATAAAATTTAGTTTCTTGGATAGTAAGTGACTTCAGACTGTATTGTTTAACAAACAGCAATGGTTTCAGACTGTGGAAATGTACCAGAATATCACAGGTAGCTGAATCTAAGAGAACCAATGAGAACACTGTCTTCAAAAAATGTGGGAGAAAGCTAGAACATCGTGGGCGGCTGAATAGCATTCCAACTTATTTCTTGATGGTTTTGTTAATGGAGGAAAGAATGCAGCAATCATAAAAGTATGATAATTGGGAAAATGAACCACGGATATAAGTACGGTTTTTCCAAGAAATATAAAGGCAAACCTTCTCAGGTATGTGCTACTCCAGTGGAAAAGTCTGTCTGTCAGCACTCAAAACGTGTAAGTTATAAAAATCTCTTACAAGTCTGGGGATACTACAGAATTCAGATATTTTCTCAAGACAGTGAGGAAGTACAATTCATGTTTCAAAATGACTTCATTCAAATCCTGAACCATTGTTGAACAAAGTTGGTTCAGAACCACATTCAAGATACATGTCATGTGTGTACCATAAAGCAATGTGTACCACTTGAAATAGGGAGGAGCTCTCTCCTCCCTATTTCAAGTAAAAATAAAAGTTCTTACAAACTTATTTCATCGGAGATGTAGAACTGGAAGTGGATCAACAATGTGGCTATTTTAACAGGAGTGTCGAGATAAGCTTATAAAAATTTATAAGGCAGCTTTAGAGGATATGCATTTGAACAAAGTTAGTGAGAATTTTTGTAAAAAAGAGATGGGTGGATCTATGAAGAAATTATGTATGACCCCCAAGCAATGAAAATGACCCTGAGCAATGATTGTGACAACCATCACCAATGGTTGTGTCAAGCAACTCCAGACACATAAGATCATTTCATAAGATATCAGTTTTCATTAAAATTTATTATATATATACGAGGGTGGTCTGAAAAGTTTCCGACTTAACAAAGATACAAGACATTTTTTTAGAAATTTTTTTATTTTTCAACATAGTCTCCTTGTACCTCTACACACTTCTCCCAGCGATGCTCCCATCTCTGTAACCCGTC
>JAAAKQ030080255.1:0-15076 GCA_010016005.3 Zanna intricata | reverse complement strand
ATGAGATGAATGAATTGTAGTGTGTGTGAAAAATGCCATGCCTGACCGGGATTCGATCCCGGGACCTCCGGATGAAAGACCGAGACGCTACCTTCGGCCACGGAGGCCGGCGGTAAATGACCATTTGTAAGAATAAAAAACAACTTTCTCCTTCTCTCTCTCTCAAAGCTGTTTGGATTTCTAGATAATTGTTTGTCCAGAATATATTTTTGATTTTGATTTTTTTATACAGTATCAACAAAACCTTCTTATTCATTTTACATTACCAATATTTTTATCCATAATTCAGTTTTCCTATTTCTAGATCCTAAAGGATTTATTAGTTTTCAATAAAATTTAATTCTTTACATATTAACCAAGAGTAATAAAATCTAAAGATAACTTTCTTTTTTCAATCAGAATAGTTTTTTTTTAATGTTTACTTTCATTTTCTTTTTTTTTAACCTCCGGGACCACCCCAGAGGATATTTCTTCAGAGGATGGAGATGAATGATTTATAGCGTGTGTGAAAATGCCATGCCTCACCGGGATTCGAACCCGAGACCTCTGGGTGAAAGGCCGAGACGCTACCACTCACGCCACCGAGGCCGGCGCGAATGGTAATGTTTACTTGTGTTATACCCACAGACTTTTAGAATAGTTTAATTGTTATCCGGTCTATTTTTCTACAATTTTTTTCCTCTTATATCGAAGTATTAGAGATTTTATTTTACTTCCAGATTACAATTTAAGATTTATTTATTACTACTACTGCTTTACTTTTATATAATCAGCAGTTTCTAGTTATAGAAATCTAATTTTAAAAATATTTATAAAAGACAAGCATACTGAATAACGATAGGCATATCTAAAAAGAGAAACATTTTCTGATATTAACGGTCAAATAGAAAAAAAAAATTAAGTTAAACGCTTATTTCTTTTAATGCAGGAAATGTTACTCAAGCAGAAAATGTAGAAGTATATTAAAACACACTATTATGTATATTGTTATTATTGGACTTAAATCAGTTCAAGTAACAGAACAAGGAGTGGATGATGAATGAAAATGCGTTACGGAATTAAAGCCGCAATCGTGCTCTAGACTTGACTGTATTACACTGTATATTATTACTACATTATAGCTGGAGAAAGTCAATTCGATGACGAAGACGTGTTTTCCAAATCGCAACAATTTTATTGTAATAAATTTCTGATGTATCTATTGGTTATATATTACTCTATTTTATTCCTATTTTAATTTTTCATTGGCTTTTTTTTTCTTCCTTCTCTCTCATATTTCTTTGCCGTAATCAGATTTAAACCGGTTTTTATTTCCTTCCGTTTTTAGTTTGACAGATCAAGATTACCTTATAATACGTGTATTGAAAAAATAAATGTTATTTGTCTTAGTTATCTATTTTATTTGATATTCCATATATTTATTTAAAATAATAAATATAAATTTAAATATTCTCATTTAACTGAAACATGTATACGATTGGTGATGTTCTTATTCAGTTTAGCATACATTTCTACTAGTTAATTATATTAATAATTTACAACGGTCGTTGTTCACATCTAATATTTTTATTATTATTATTATTATAAAAACTATATTGGTATAGGGAATAACCAATACGGTCTAATGTTATATTTTAATGCCGTTATTTTTATCAAACCAAAACGTTTATCCATGAATCCAAAACATTTTTTGTTTTAGCTACGGTGAGATTAAAATATTTACTTTTATCTTAATACCCGTATAATATTTGTTCAACTATTAATATCATCCATTTAGTTGACCATATTATTATTTTTGTTTACCATTAAATTATATATGAAAATTTAAGTTTTTAATGATTTTACATTTATTAGCTTGCTGTAGTTTAAGGATTTACACGTTTCATAAATTTTATTATTTAAGCAGAAGGCATAACAACTAAAATTAAAAAAAAAAATATATATATATATATATATATATATATATCCGGTAATAAATTTCAATAATTTTATAATATAAAACTAAATAACAATTGTATAATTTGTAGATGTATTATTATAGGAAATGAGTCACAAGGATTTCCCCACCTTTAACTTAACTCACCGTATTTTCTGTACATAATACGCTTAAATAAAGGCGCATGGCTGACCTTCAGCCCTTCGCAATTAGATATGACTCTAGTTTTGGAAAAGACATTAAGCAGTAAATTGTAGGTTGTACCTGCCTGTAGTCCCAATAAAGAGCGTTATAAAACCTATTGTACTGGCCCACTTCCTGTCTCATCTATCCATCCATCCATCCAACTTAACAGTCCCATCCACTCCATTTCCTTCCTTTTTTCGTCTATTGTTTATTACTACTACTTCTTGTCATTATTATTAGTAGTACAGTGTTAAGTGTTATTGTAATTCCATCCGATAAAGACATTTAAATAAATCAACCTACAATCTGTTAGAATTATCATCATTTCATGTTTTAAAGTTGATATATTTTGTTTACTGTACATTTATACTAATAATTCTATTAGGCTGATTATAACAATATCATTAAATAGTATAATTATAGTATACTTATTCATTATTTTTATATAAAAAAAAAGTGAAGGGCCATTTAAAAAACATAAGTAAACTTAAATCAATCAACAAAAAGAAGTATTTTACACGTTGTACCAATTTAAAAAAGTGAAATTAGCCATAAATTCCAATTTTTAATATGATTTTTCTTATAGTAAAAAAAAAAAAAAAAAACTAAAAAACCAGTTTAAAAAATACAAATAGATTTATGTTATATATATTTTTATTCGTTAAAAGTACAAGAAAAATATCATCATATGTACTGTACAAAATTTAATACAATTTAATATCATAATAGACGTGCTACCTCACAAGACCTGGTGATTCACAACTTTAACAGGATATAAAAATTTATTGAGATAACTTTCAGATTTGCTTGAGGTCTCATTTCATAGAAAAATTTATAAAGTTCGTCACCCAACTTGCACTTTTGTTGCGACATATCGCCCACTTGAAGTCGATTTCATTTCAGACTGTAGCCATCAAATCGGGCGTTGCTTCTTCATCTGCGGCGTTAATTCGAAGTCTTAGCTCAACAAGATCAGCAAGCAAAGTTGGGTAATAAATCCGATCTTTATTGAAACCCCGCTACAAAAAACCCGCATAACCCGCAGTATTTGGTCCCGCATTATCGGGACCAAATACTGTGGAATAAGGTGACCGTGCGATTGGACATACACGACCGATTACACCGACCTGGGAATTTAGTATCAAAAAATCTCGGACTTCTAGGAGGAGATGAGATGGTGCCCCCCTCTTGCTAGTAGACATCGTCTTGGTCATTATCGTCTAGCTGAGAAATTAGAAAATCTTGAAGCATGTCCAGGTAAACGATACTGTTTACGGTTTCCTCTTGGAAGAACAGCTCGTTTTGTGTGAAAGAACAGCCCGTCCCAACTAAGGTTTGATGTCAATAATAAATTGTATGCCTACTAGGAGGATCCCTACTATACTTTTTAAATTATGTTGAACTGCAGTTTCTGACTGCAAATCGTGAAACCAAAATAGACAGCGGACACGTTTCACACAAATAAATTTATCCATTTTTAACAACGGTGACAGCGTAGGTAGCTGAATTCGGTAATAATGAACTACACGAGTCAAAACTTGTTGTGTTTTGATATGAAATAAGATCTCAACCAAATCTGTAAGTTTTCTCAATAAAATTTATATGCTTTTAAAGTTGTGATGTTCTTTTTGAATCACACAATCTCCATCGTCCTTGGTATAAAATTAATATTAAAATCATTCCTTTACTTCTTTTTCTTATTTTTTATTTTATTTTATAATATTGTAGATAGTTCTTGAACATTATTCGAAAGTTTTTCTAATAATACTTTTCTGTTTTCATCTGTGTTTCTCTATTTTTCTTTACGATGCTTTTCACATAGCACAGTATGAGAAAGCACTATGATTTAAAAATAAAAATATAAAAATCAGCTTCTCAGATTACTATCGATCATGACGATTTTTTAAAAAAGAAATGTATTTTTTTAAGAACCTTTGTTTCTAGCCGAAACGCTATCACTTGCGCCACGAAGGCCGGCGGTATGTTATTTAATGTCATTCCTTAAATACCTTATTTTAGTTAGACTTCTATTGTAAAATAAATTAATCAGTTATTTTATAAGTTGTTCACCTGAATTTTGTATCAATAAAATAACATTTATGGTAGTTTAAACCCTCAATATTTTTTTTTTAACTGTAATATAAGAATGGAAAATTACATTATTTTGTGTTCGTAAGAAATTATTAACTATTTTACAGTTATTTGATTATAAAGAGATATTTAAATTAAATAATTATAATACAATGGCGTTTTACTGAAGATTTTTTTATTTTAAATCGTTCATCCCCTACATTGCATACCTTCCACAGTTCTTATTTAGAAGAAGATTTTCTAACCCAAAGGTTATAACTTATGGCTATTTTTCAGTAAATATGAGTATATTACGAATATTTTACTTATTTTTTAATCGTTGATACTAAAATTTCATTATAACAACTAGAATAAAAATAAAAATTATTTTTGCCGATCTCCGTTGTAGAGTGATAACGTCTCAGCCTTTTATCCGGAGGTCCCGTTTTCGAATCACATTCAGACATAGCATTCTTCATACGCTACAAATTTCAATTATCATAGAGTAAAATGACCAAAGCAGTTGATGCGTCCTCTCAAAAAAAAAATAATTATTCGGTAATACATTTGAATACTTGTGTTATATAAAATTAAAATAACAAACAAATGATAACATATTCAAAGGTGATTTTTTTATGATTTAATAAAAATTATTTATTAAAAAATATAATTATAAACAAAAGAAAATTATAAATATACTATTTCGTTTATTTATTAGTTTATAATATTTCGATTTTTGCTATATATTTTATTTATAGATTACGTTTTTTTTTTTTCTTTTAAATATTTTTTCCTTAATTTATATAATTAAATTTGTAATCCTCTCATATTTATAGATTTTTAAACGATTTAATTCTGTAATATTTAAATTTTTAGGTTGTATAAAAATAAATTTAATATTCCAATAATATTCATATTATTTTTAATTTTTATTAATAACAAACTTTTTTTTTTTTTAATATTTAATTACTATTGCCAAAAAAATAAATATTAATTAGGCAAATATAGAAGGAAGAGAAAAGTAAAAGGTCAGCTCTAGTAACCCACAAGACTTTATAATCGGCTTAGTTTTTACTACAGCAACTCGATTACAGTCGCTGTAGACAGGACTCGTAAAAAAAAAAAAAAACAACGAGAGACAAGCCGTGTAACAAAATACAATCTCAGTCCTACTATCTCTTTCTACGTTCATACTGAACCAATCGGAATAGAGGTTAAAGTACTCTAGACGCGGGACCAAATCTCATTGGTTGCTTGTACCGACGCTAAGTTTGACCTCGTTGGATCGAGGACCTCTGTGGTATACTGCGTTGTAATGACACTTCTTTTAACCCCTGCCCTTAATGCATAGACTTCTTACATGTAGGGGATTTGTTTACTTTTTTTCTTTATTCTCGTGTTTTGTATAATGTAATAAAATCAATTTATTATAGTTCAAGAGTTTTAAGTATAAAATGACTGCGTTGCGATATAATTAATAAATATTTTTATAACATTCAAATTATATAGTAGTATTAAGTACAATATAAAGTATTTATTAAGTAGACCTCCATCATAAATGTCTGAGTAAATAAAAAATTAAATATATGCGCTCCAGGATATAATTATAGTTATACTATCGTACTATATGAGATCTAATTCTACAAACTTATTTTTAGCATTAATCTTGTGTTCATATACTGTTGAAAATCTAACATCTTATTTGAAAATATTTGGATAAAACATATGAATGAATATCTCAATCATTTATTACACTGTTCAGCAATAATAAATATGTGCTTATCATTCATTTATACATTCGATTACCGACAACGTCAATAAAGAAATTGTCGTTTTTAAATGTATATTGTAAATTGTTTGTAATTCTTACAAACGTCAATAAAGAAACTGTCGTTTTTAAATGTATATTGTAAATTGTTTGTAATTCTTAACCCAAAATATCCCAAAGATTTGTTATACCTTAATGCTATAATTACTTCAACCACATTTATTTTATTTATATTATAGTTTTAAATAAAATATTAATTTTTTTTTTTTGTTATTTTCCTAAGTTTAGTGTTTCAAAATCGTGAAAAATGGTTTTTTTTATCATTAAAATATATAAATTATAATTGCCCATCGGGCTGGTCTAGTAGTTAACTCATCGCAGATCAGTTGTTTAACAGCTGATTTTCCAAGTCGAATGTTCCGATGTTCGAATCCTAGTAAAAGCTAGTCGCCTATTTATAGATATGAATACTAGACATTGGGTACCGATAAACTTTGATGTTCGGGGTTCAATTAACCTCAAGTCTCAGGAATGGTCGGCCTGGATCTGTGAATACTACACTTCATTTACATGTCTAACATATCATCTTCATCGGAGGAGGTAGTTGCTTATTGTTCTGTTATTGAATAGATTGCAACGTCCTTATTACGAAAAATAGTTTTAATCTTTTGATTTCTTTTTATGTGTTACTTATCAAATAATATATTTGACAACAGCGAATAAATTAAATAAAAAAATCGTTGAACATTTTTGTCAAAAATTCGGTAAAATAAGAAAAATTCCTTCGGATATCAGATAAATGTTATTATCGTCCTTTCGTCGATAAATGATATAAAGTCCTACAAAACAATCCCTAGTATTATCGTCGTCCTCCTACCTTAGAATTATATTATGTGCGTTGACCTCTTAATACTCTCATTGTACTAAAACTAGGAGTAAATTGCTGTAGCTAAGTAAATTTATATTTACTCGATCAATTAGAAAAATTGAATTTTTTCTCATGAGCCAGTATACTATTTTACTATTTACCCCGTATAAACTAGTTAGTTAATAATTAAAATATAATAATTTTATTTTATTAGAACTTAGTTCAGGTATTCTGATGAAACAGATGCGTCTTTTAAAAATTTATTTTGCATTAAATTACTTCTGTAATCAAATGATCTAAAATAAATTAAATGGCTGAAAATAAATTAAAGTACTCAAGAAAACCTCAAACATATTGTACATATGTATTGTTTTTTTATCTTCTTATACAAAGTTATAAAATCTCAATCATTTTATTTTTAGAAGAATATATATAAGTTGTTTATTTTAAATGATCTTTCAAATATCTCATTGAAATTTAAAAGATCTAATGCCCATAGACCTTGTCTGCGCATGGCAAAAAAAAATAGAAGATTAAAGTTAATCAGGATAAATCAAAGCATGTCACATTCGTTACGACAAGGGGTGACTGTCCCAGGGTTTACATGGATGGTGTCTTGATCCGGAAACAGAGTGTGTACGGTACCTAGGACTTCACTTAGATCGGCGTATTTGACCTGAAAGTGTCACATGAGGATGAAAAGAAAACAACTAACGCGAAGTATAAGGAACTGAATTGGCTGCTACGAAGAAACTCACATCTCACTTTGTTTCATAAAGTTCTGATTTACAAAGTTATCCTACAACCAATCTGAACTTATGGCGTGGAGTTGTGGGGGACGGCAAGTAATAGCAACATAAATAATACGTTTCCAGTACAAGGCAAAGAGAATAATTTCAGAGGCACCATGGTTACACGGGATAATAAAATTCACGAAGAATTCATAATGAAATTATGATAATTGATAATGAACTTCACAAGAGCTTTCGACGGTTCGTGAGGTTGTGAGACAGCGCATTGTTAAATACCAACAACGATTAGGAAATCACGTCAACCACTTAGCAATCAATCTGCTTGATATCAGTAGGAACGTCCGAAGATTGAAAAGTCTCCATTTGCTTAACTTAGGGGCTACTGGTTGACTAGTATCCCCAAATCTAGTGATATTTTTGTTTACGTTATTTTTTGTTTGTTTATTTTTATGTAGTTGTTTTGTTCTTTGTTCGACTAGCTGTCGATTATTTTGGTTTCTTTATTGAAAATTTATTTGTTTATTGCTTTTTTTTTTAATTTTTTGTTTTTATGAAGTGTTGGCAGAAATAATTTTTCTAATGAACTTTAAGATTACTGCTTACTGATAATTATTATTATTGATTGACTTCTTAGGGGAGTTTTTTTAAGAACCCCCTATTATGCACTTGTTATCAAACTATTTGTTTATGGTTCCACTTAAGGAGCCGATTGTAAATATACTGATTGTGGTGAAAAAAATTTAAAAGGAATCAAAATAATTTTGGATTTTTATCAAAAAATTTAATAGGATTATCTTTTAAAATGTTATTTGACGTAGAATTTTTTAAATTCATTTTAACTTAATTATACTTATAATGTAAAATTTTAACTCTTTTGCAAATTGGCGATTAGTCGTAAATTTGAGTAGGCGTATTATATTTTAACGTAAAATATTGTCTATGATTCATAAATTATGTTCCTTTTTATCTTGTACCACATTTTGCATGTTTTCTTTTTATTATGCATAAATATATAGTACATATAAAAACGATATATACTTTACACAAAAATGGCGTATATGTGAAAATATATTTTTTTACATTTGCTACCGTTGGTTGGAACAGGTTTTTTTTTATTTATCGATAAAAAGTAACGTGTGCGTGGAACGTTCTGAAAGGTGATCGCCTTTTTATTTCAATGCAGTTACCAGGAAAAGTGGGTAGAACGCCTACCCACCTCTCTCTTAATACTACTGGCGCCGGCGCTACAGAAAAGAACCTCCTCTTCACTACTATTCCGCTAATTTTCTGTATACTTTTATAGTTCTGTTTAACGTAATTTTATTGTGAGTATACAAATATAGTTCCTTTTATGTTTGCCTGTGCCAGTAATTTAAACGCCGCCAGACTCTTGATATAATCTAAGGTTTCACTTCTGATTCTTCTCTCTTTTTGTCTGTCTGATGTATAAAAGCTTCTTTTTTTTTTTGGAAAACAGATATAAACATACTATTTTTGTCGTGTGATTCATTGATTCAGAATTATTCTTAAAAGCATAATTGAATGTTTGACTGACGAATAAAATGCAATAAAACCAATAACCCAGTCTGTACTTTGTATATGTACAACCCTTTTTAAGCGTTCCATATTTATTTCTTCTACTTTTACCGACTTTACTTTAGTCTCCTTAGGAAAACAGATTACAGTTACTGTTATGTTTTTCTTATTAATAGTTAGTACAATTTATCAGTTTTTATCATATTTGATTTCTTTTTAACTAATTCCGCATGAAAAGAAAAATTATAAATGCGATTACCTCTCCTTGTGTTTTTATAATTGTTTATTATATTTGAAAAAAATAGATAATTTATTTACTTGAAACTTGGCTTAATAAATGTATTATTAGTCTATCAGTTACAAACTTTTTTATTACAGTTTGGATAAATTTGTTTTATTAGTTTTTACATTAAAAAAAATTAAAATTAAAACTATTGTTAAATATTTAGAACATATTCATTTTTTTTCTTTCGAATAAAATACGCTAACTTTTTAAAGAAAATCAGATTTTCTAAAAAAAAAAAAAAAAAATTCATTTTTTTACTTTTATTACGTTTAATGTATCGTTCTTGCCAAATAAAAAAGAAAAATATACTGAGAAATAATGTAAAGTATACATTATTTAGTACAGAAAATTAAGGATCAAATCGGTTCATGGCTGTTTTATTTAATCATTTCTTAAATTTTAGAGAGAATTATGTGATAATTAAATTATATTTCCTTCAACATAGCGCTTCTTACTGATTGATTTTCTAATTAGGATTCATTTTTATCGTATATTGCTTATACGAATACGCAATCTTAAAATTGACTTATGTTTATCTTTAAAATAAAATAAAAAGTTACTTAGCGAGTTGAGATTTATCAGTGATTTTAATAGTTGTATAAAAACGATGACGCTTGATTTTTTTTTTTTATATATCTTGGCAGAGAGCGTGCATTGTGGCTATAATATTAATGAAGGCTTGTCTTGGTTGCGAAATAACCAGTTAACTTAGCGTACGCCACCACTCTTTTTTAATGTCCCACTATGCCCTACCCTTTTCCGCGCCAGTACTCTACACTCTACCACTACAACTCTTAAGCCGCTAGTCTGCTAAAGAGTTGTTGTCTGTTTGTCTTTACGTCTGCTGGTCGTAGGGCAGAACCGGTACAGTCAACTCGTTTATATCTTGTAGTCGTGTAGTACAGTCGTAATTAAAAACGAAAAACAGCTGACTTTTGTAAATATTACACAGCTGAGCTTTGTTTACAGTTCTACCTAACAATATTGTATTTATCATAACTTTTAGATTTTGTAATAACATTGTTAAAATGTAAACTTTAATTTAGTTATAATTATTTTATAATTTTCCTGAATTTTATTTTATGTATTAAATAAAATGTTTTTTATACAATCAACTCTGGTTTGTTTCGTACCAAAGTGGCAAAAAAAATTAGGAAAATTTTAGTTTATTTAATATATTTTTTTATCTATTTGAAAAATATATCAGTATATTTAAATTTATGTTTGTTTGATGGTTTATAAGATAATTTCTTGATGTTCTGTTACATTTTATAGTCGTGAAATTTTCTACACAACTATTAATAATTGTATCAAATTCGAAAATAGCCAAATTTGCCTAGAATTTACTGATTAATCGTAAAATATTATACAATTGTCCACCAGTTTGAAAAAATATTCTTTTCTAAAAACTCAGAAGATGAAAAACTGTGTCAAATAAATAGAGAGAAACTATGTTAAGTCTCAAGGCATCCACCTTAAGATAAGACAGTGTAGAATATAAACGGAATATGTATTAATCTTTTCCAACCAATTTTCTTGAATTTGTAAGTAAAAATACTTTAAGTATCAGGATTAAACGAGGTATATTTTTTTACGCATTGTTACAGTGTATGTTATAATGGTGACTGAGTAATAAAAGGAACTTCAAAATAAAATCATATAAATATTTTCCGTGCTATTGTTATCTAGAAGACAGAATAACTAGAGAAACTTCTCTCATAATATATATTTTTTAAAAATGATCAAAATCTGTGCATATAATTATGAATACGTTTTAAACATATATTTAAAAATATTTTGATTTAAAAAAAAAATTAATAAAAAAACATACATTCGGATTAAGAACTTTCTTTTTTGGAAGTTGTTATATGTTGGTTCTATTTTTTATTTTCTGAAATACCATAACGTTCTGATTTCCGCATTTATTGTTAATTAATTTAAATATTTCAAATAATTAATTGCCAACTGTATTGTCTATCAGGATCTCTTTTTATAGATTTTTACAGAGTATAAAATTTTCCTACTTCTTATCTCTCTTTTTCTATTTAGCTTTCGGAACTACCGTAAGGTATTACTTAGAGGATGAATGAGGATGATATGTATGAATGTGAATAAAGTGTAGTCTTGTACAATCTCAGGTCGACTACTCCTGAGAAAGTGTGGTTTTCCTACTTTTTACAAGAATATATCATCACCTTGTCCAAATATCAGGAAAGCTAACCATTAAAGTAAATTTTTGGATGTTGAGAGAATTAAAATAAACGTAACAAATTATCTAATGCGAGTTAGACTTCTAAAGTCTAAATTAATTCCTGTAATTACAAGGGATAAAAGTTCTAACGAATTTAAAATCTAGCTGTTATGTAAAGGTGATGTATGTAGCTATAAATGTAGCTTCCCGCTTTTATTCTTCTCTTCAGTAAGAGTCCTCAATAACTGTAAAGTTGCACGCTCGGTTAAATTGGTACCTGACTCGATAGCGGTATTGATATACCGATTTATAATAATTTACTACTTAAGTATTCAAAATGATTAAAATTTTTATTTATTCCTCATATACTTTATTGCAATTTTTACAATAAAAGGAAACTATTGTATCATTTCAGACTAGTTTTATGATAAAAAAGTTAACCAAATTTCTCTACTTGTATTATAATACGAAACACTTACATACGATGGTATATATATATATATATATATATATACACAAGGATATAAATATAATAAAGATTCACCCAACCCCCCATTGGCCCCCCCCCCCCAGTCTTGGATTGAACCATAACCGTGGGATTCTGAATGTATTGTTTTGGTGAAATCTATATAATAAATTTAATCATTTTCAGGGTTATCAAGAAACCTCAAGGAGAATTAGCAACAAAAAAAAAGGAAACTCTATTGTTTCAAAGTAAAATTATCATTTTAGTTTTGTTATATTTAAGCTTATTTAATATGAGTTTCCGTTTAATAGTATAATTTTCTATTTAATAAAATAAGTAGTGCTAAAATTCAAGCAGTTTTTTTTATGTTATGATTCTGTACGCTCACGAATGTATAAGAAGATATATGTGTGTACATATATACGAGTTTATATAAAATATATATTAAATATATAATCAAATATCAATTTGATATTGATCAATCTTTGATCAAATATTAATTATAAAGTAACTTAAATAGATTTCTATCTTTCTTATTGCTTTTTTTAAAATTACGGCTTTGAACTCAGTTTTTTTTCTTGTATAATTTTAAAAAACTGAACCTTTTTTCTCTAATAGTTTTCGTCATATTATTTTGCATTAAATTTGATAGTTTCAATTGTTCAATTTACATTTTTTAATCTATAATATCGTTTACACCTTATTTTTATTATCTAGTTATATTTTTAAATACATAACGATGTATTTAAACAAATTTATAATTTAAATAAATTTAAGTTCTCTGTGACTTAACTATAAAAATAGCGAAACAATTCTACTATTTAACTTTAAATGAACGCTCTTATATCCTTCTTCTACGTTTAGATTTACATCACATTAATTTATATTAAAAAGACAATTTGCTTTGCAGAATCTAATTCACCTTAATAAAAGCTATTTATAATTTGTCTTTTGAATTGTTTAACTCACATTAGATAATCTGTTACGTTAATTTTAATTCTCTCAAAATCTAAAAATTTATTTTAATGCTTAGCTTTTCTGATATTTGGACAAGGTGATGAAGTATTCTTTTCAGAAGTAGGAAATTCTATACTCTGTAAAAATTTACAATATTTATAAATAATGAATCTATAATATACATGTATAATGTTTCACTATTAGAACATATATATATTTTAAAAATAAAAATCTATAACTGGGAAAGAAATATAGTATAATCCAACATTGGAAATATAGGAATGTACGTAGCATTTATTATCACAAGAATTGTAAACTTATCTTATTTCAGAGATTATCTAAATAATCATATTTCATTAAGCTTTTGAGTGAATTTTATTCCTTCAAAAAAGTTAAACTTATCGAATTAATTGTTATTTTCTTAATTAAGTAATTATCAAAATTTATAAAATTACTTTGTAACTGAAAAGTTTATTTGATTTGTTAATAAAGTAAAGAAAAAATTTCTTTCGGCATGTCGAAAGGCGGAGGTAGATTTCACCGATGCTGAGTAAGGAACGAAAAAGATTTCTACCCTAAAAATAAGAAAAACTTCAAATTTATTCATTTCGTCAATGGTTGCATGTGAAAACAGTTTCACATGTTTAGCATACGACAAGCCACCCACCCACCCATCTTCTTACAATTCCAACAATATTTTGGTCATCCCTGCCGTAGGAGTTAGTTATATCAAAAATTGTGTCAGATAAACGTTTTAGGTAATGTTTAAAGGATTAACGATTCGTTACTGTGCCTATTAAGGGAGGAATGAATTTTTGTCTTCGAAATCCCATTTTTTTCAACCCCTGGGCCAATAGTTGATGGTAAAGTACAAAAAAACTTTACTTAGATAAGTTTTAGGCTCTTATCCAAAGAATAGTAGGAACTTTAAACGAATTCGATATTTTACTTAGTAAGAAAGGGTATGCAATACTTTTATTTTCGAAAAAGCCCCCCCTTTTCCACTCCCATGGTTCGATTTTGCCCATTACATAAGTTGACCGAGATTTTGGGTCGTTATATTTTATGTATCAATTTAAAAGTGATTGGCGCATAATTACGGCAGTTTTCGTGTCAACAAGAAAGTTAACTACATATGTATGTATATATATATATATACTATTTTGATATATATATACACACTTTTGAACTGACGGTGGTTTTAGGGTTTGAGAGATGCGTAACGCAAAGATACGTCAGAATTTTTTTTGAATCATGGTACCCATTACAGCAGTTAGAAGCTTTCTTATGAAATCTATCTAAAATAAGGATGACTATTTATATAAAAAAAAAAAATAATAATAAAATTTTAAAAAACTGAAGTATCATTAAACATAAAATTTAGACAGAATTTTCTACAAAATTCTTTTTCTATTTTGTAATTATTCTCTTTATAATTTTCCACGAGTTGGTAACATGATTGACAAAAATGACCAGTTATCTTTTTCTTTTTGACAGTTTAAACTGTTTTATTTTTAATCTGCCAGTACTTGCTGGGTGGTACTTACTATAATACGTTTAATAAACCTATGATATTTTTATTTCTTTTCGGATATTTTCTTTTTTTCTCTCAATTCTTCCACGCTTGAGTTATGTAGACATTTTACCAAGGTTATTTTTTATATTATTTGTTCCTGCTCTACTTCTGTAATCTCATTGTTTTTATTTCTCACCTTTTTTTTTTTTAGTTTTTTAGTTTTTGTTGTGTCATTGTGTAGAAATATAAAAAAAAACTAGATATCTTCTATAAATTATTTAATTAGTTAATTCACCTTCATTTATTATATATATATATATATATATATATATATAGCAGTAGCTTGAATATATATATATATATATGATATACAGGTTGATTCAGGAGGTTAGGGCAATACTTTGACAACTCATTCTAGAGGCTAAAAAAAGTTTTTTTCAGTCTGTTAAAATTAATCTGTTTTGCTGTTAATAAGAGTCGACATGTTTAAAATTTTATTTGTTTTCTGTTGACATTATTTACATCAATCTTCTTATAACTAAAT
>JAAAKQ030080233.1:3823-15076 GCA_010016005.3 Zanna intricata | reverse complement strand
TTCTATTTACAAATCTTTAATCAACGCAAAAGTGCAGGGAAAGATATCACACTTATAAAAAAATTAAAACCGTTTATATCAGTGTTATTAATTATTTTAATTTAATTGGTGAAGGAAGTGACTGATGATTTTAATTTACCATAATGAAATTTTATATAATTCAAAAATTATAGATATTGTGAAAATTTTACTCGTTAAAGTTGTTCAGCTAATTAAATTTTTCAGTTTTATGAAAATACTGGGAAATTTTAGTAAAATTATAGTCAGCTTTCTATAAAGTTATTTCAGTCATAAACAGAATAATTTTTGTGTTGAAATTTAAAATTAACCGTGGATATAATATACACATCCACTAATGTAAAATGGCTAATTGATAATCTATTTTTATCTTCACTGGAAGCAAAAACGGAGATAAGATATAAACGATAAATTATATCGATAGATTAGATATAGAAATTAACGGAGACGGGTATTGTCATACTGTATTTTAGTTTACTAAATTTGTTGGTAAAGTGTAGTGGTTAAATAGAATATACACATACGTTTGGCTAAGTCAAGGTGAATTTAACCCAACATGCTTAGAGTTTGGCAGCTGTCACTCATTACTACTGTTTCCTAAATTACAATGGTCTAAAATAGGCACCGATTTAGTAACACCACATAAAACTAACTCCCCCTCGGTGGGGATTGTAATTAACATTATCATACATACACATCTGGCATTAAGAAACCATCATTAACATTAAAAGAAACCATCTTTATTTCTTTACAAAATATGGTAATGCAAAATTATTATTAATATTTTATTATTATAATTATTACACTACATAAATATTAAATAATTACTCATATAAAACTAATTTAACCTTTTTTAATAAAAAATTACAATAAAGTAGTAATAAATTCTAGGTACTTTTAATTTTTATCTTGTTACATACGTAAATACAATTTATATATGTACATTTCTCTTATTTTTTTTTACTCCCGATTTTGGGTAATGGTGAGCTTTTTTGAAAAGATTTCATATTTTTCTTATGCCACCCTACAGTTAAATATATGAATAAATAGATTTAATTGTTAAATTTACAACAGTTTTAATAATTAAAATATTTATAATATAAGAATACCATTAATCCACCGGGTTGGTCTAGTACTAAAACTCGTCATCATAAGTCAGATGATTTCGAAGTCGTGAATTCTAAGGTTCAAATCGTAGTAAAGGGAGTTGTTTTTACTCGGATTTGAATTCTAAATATTTGATACCGGTATTCTATGGTAATTGGGGCTCAACTAACTAAGCATCTCAGGGATGGTGGACGTGAATCTATTCAAGACGACACGTTTACTAGTACATTTACAGTTACACGCCAGACACTAATGACTAATTGTTAATGCGACTGTAAATAAAAAAATAATAAAAATAAAATACCATTTCATTAAAAAAAAATTATGTATGGTAATAAAATTCAAGTGTTTGTTAGAAAGTAAATTTTTTCAGAGTTAAAAAAATACTTTTAAAATCTTATCATATAGAGTTGTTTTACAACAATTAAAATTTTTCTATATTTGTATATATATATATATAGACTAGAAATTTTTGATTCCATTTAAATAAAACCTTCTCTGTTTAAAAGATAGAGAATTAAAAGTAATAAAATGCTAAACATTAAAGATATATGACTTAGATGGTGTCCATCAAAATTATGCACGGCTTTGTGTTGTAATTTTCTCGTTTATTTTATATTTTATAAAAAAAAAAGTTACAGGAACAAAAATAAAAAAATTTACACTCTAAAATAATTTCTATTTATATATTTTTTTAATCTTGAACTGGGTACATACTTCTAAAACAGTCTATAGATATTTTTTGTTACTTTATTTTTTTATTAAAAGGATGAAAAATAATATTCTACATAATTTCAATATTATGTTTAATATATTTTCAATATTTTTTACTTTTCCGGGGAATTTAGCTAGAGTAATTACACGAAAGGGGAAGTTTGGTGATCATGTAAAAAACGGGAAATCGTGTCTTTTTTTGCAAATATTTTGGGTCCAACTTATTTATCTAAAAAAATAAACCACATAAGTATGTATGTGTGTATGTCTGTATGTCTGTATATGTGTCGTAGTGCGTTTAGCCTTATATTTCAGGATTGACCAAACCAATATACGTCAAATTTGGCTCAAATATTTCTAAAAATGGGGAATTGACCACATTATTTTATTTAAAAAATTTTTTTCAGGAGGGAAAAAGCCAATTTCTATTTTCTTTAGAGGTATTTTAGAGAAAAAACATTATTAAAGTAAATTTGTTACACTGCATATTTAAATAATCCAATTGATAAATTTTTCAAGTTTTTAAAAAATCAATACTCCCATTTTAAATTTAAATATATTTTTTCTTTTCTCAATTTCCCTTCGGTATTAATATATGGTAATAAAAAAATAAGCTTATAAAGTTGTAATGCTTTCCTGGGATTGACTATTTATTCTCATATAGTCGAAAAATAAAGATAGGTTACCTAAGACTTATTTTTTAGAGTTGGGGGTAATTTATAACGAATTTTACTGTAAAAATATCATTATATTTTTAAATAAACCAAAAAGTGTTTAACAAATTAAAAAGCAATCGGTATTTTTAAAATTTTCTGCTCCCCTACCTTCAAAATCACCTTCCAAGAAAGTTTTTTTTTATTTTTCTACGTTTACTAAGTTAAATAGAAAAATTAAAAAAAAAATCCACTGAAAAATGTACAATTAATAAATAAATAAAAAAAAGATAGCTTTTTCGAGTTTTGAGAAAGAGGGAATTTTGGGGTAAACTTTTTTTAAAATGATAAGATAATAATATATCTTATACATATTTTTTTTTTTATTAGTGATAATGATGCATGTACTGTACTGTGATAAGTGGGGTTATGTTAGCAAATTTTTGAAAAAATTGCCCCAAAATCCCATCATCTGGAGAAATTGATATCAAAACTTTACAAAAAAAAAATTGCCCCTTATACACGAGTATCTGTACAAAATTTCATAAAAATCGGTTTAACCAGTCTGAAATTATTGTTTCAAACATATAAACACAAGCACGTACGTATGAACATTACCCCTCTACAATTTTTTGTTTGTTTTTTTTTTTTTTTTGGTATCTGATCATAAAATGTCGAGAAATGAAAAAAAATGCCATACCCCATTTTCGAATGATTATCATACTTTCCTTCTTGCAGCATAGCTCAAGAACGTGCTTGAAATTTTACGATTTCCGGCATGAAATCGTTTTATGATTTAATGCCTATTAATGTTTTATTGAAATGGTTGTTTTATTTTTTCTATCAATAAACAGATGGAAAAATTAAAGGTAAATTGTACTAGTAATGCGCTTATAAAAAAGTAGATTGTTATACATTTTTAATAAAACTGAAGTGTTTAGTGAAACTAGTTTAATGAAATGATTTTTTCATAAATGAGTTATGTCTATTACTAATGGATATTACTCATATATAGTCATTACCTTTAAGAAAGTGAACAGAGTATATTATCAAAGCTTGTTAAATAATTCAGTAATTAATTTAATTAAATTGTATTTTTTTATAGTTAGTATAAAAATGTTGAGTAATAATAATATAAGCACGTTTAATAGCAACTATACGTTAATTCTACGTAACGAACATTTGTCATTACTTGAGTATCTAATTTATTTTAACATTAAATATACTTAATAAAGTATATTTTATGAAGTTGAATAAATATTTTTTATAATAATTCGAATTTTTTGCATAATATAAAGTTTTGATATAATTGTATATTGATAATATTATCTAGATGTCAAAAAAAAAAAAATTATAAATATGGCTCATTACGTCTCTTGAGGTCCAGTCTTGATACTAAATCTGAACTTTTGGATTTTCAAACCTTCTTTTACAAATAAACTGTTTTAAATAACAGATTGCTTACATCTTTAATAAACAAGCAACGAAACGCTTCGTTAAGATCTATCCTATTAATTTAACTTTACTTATGGGAGTTTTTGGTCCATCTTAAGGGACTGATTTAGGATATCAAAACAAACAAAAAAGTTCATATGGACAAATCTAATTTCATTTTCCCTTTTACAGTAAAAAATCTATATCTTATAAACGGATTCAGTTTTTTAAAAAGAATTTTAAATAGCTCATGTAAACATACTCCAAACTATTCCTTATCCTTTTTTAATTTTGCTTTAACTTTATTGCTATCATTTCTTTGTACATAGATATTTTTTGATCCATTTTCGAAGAATTTTTGTTGAGTCAGTCTTCAAGAGAATTAATCAAAATACAGACACACACGTATAAATATCAAGGAAATTTTTAATATTTTTGGAGTAAGGGGGCTTTGGAAAATCGATATTTGTAAACACCCCGATATTTAAAATTTTGGCTGGTCGCTGTAGCCTTTCCCTTTATAACTACGCTAAATCAATAGCAATAAACTACAGACGGGAAAGTGAAAATAAAAAATAAAACATACCTTGAATTCATTGTATTTTCTAGTAACCAAAACATGAACGAATCAAGCAAATTTTTACGAAATATTCTTTCCTAAATACACCAAAATTATCTTAATCCTGATTTAAATAGCTTCATCTTAACTTTAAAAAGCTGGCAAAGTGTTGCAGTACCTTTCCGGTTACGCCGGGCCCTCAAATCAAGGGCAGTATTTTAATAATTCTAATATGCTTTAAAAGTAGTGCTAAATAAATTAAAATTAAAATCATTTTTTTTTTAAATTCTATTTAGAATTTGGGGTCCCCGCGTTAAAGGTTTTTTATTTTATTTTTACAAAAGTAAATTTTAGGCACTGATAATTTGGAGTTGCAAAAAAATCTATTTTGGAGGCCTCCCTTTCTCTAGGAATAACTGGAAAAAAATAATGTAAAAAAAGTAGCCCCAAAAAGGCAGAATTAAAATACAAAAAAAAAAATAAAAAATTCAAAAATAACGAAATCATAAAAAAAAGTAGCAATAATTCTAAATAAATTCAAATATAATTTTTAGAAAGGGGTGTAGAAAGGGGGGTGGTGGAAAAATTTTGCCAATTTCTTCTTCTTTTTTTTTTGTAAATATAATAGACATGAAAATTCGATACTTCCAACTTTTGAACGCAATGCGTTTTATTTTGAGCTTGAGCTTTTACACTTAAAAAAGAATTTAAAAAAAAAGAAACGATTTTTCATTGACACAGATTACAGGAATGGGATGGGAGAAAACTTTTTATAGTTATTTAAAGGACATTGAAGTATGGAATATTCATGTAAAAACTTCCCGTTAACTTTTTTCTAAAAAAAAAATTAACTAAAAATAAAAAAAAATATCTGTCATGTTTTGGAGATGGGGGTGAATATTAAAAAAAATTTTGGTGAATTGTTAACCTGATAAAAAGTATTCAATTTTTATAAGAAAAATCGTCATGAAATAATTCTGTAAAATTTTTAAATTTTATTTTGGCCAACACATCCTTATCATCCCTTTTTCCATTTTTTAGACAAAAATAATATAATAAATCCTCCTAACGACGGCATCTTCCTCAGGAGAAAGTTTGGAGAAAATTGGTCTACGGAGTCCGGAATTACTAAGCTTCATACAGGCCAACATACATAAGTACACAAAAATTTACTTAAAAACTGTTATTTTGGGCTTAGGGATAGCTTTCTTATTTTTGATAAAAAATAATTTTTCTAAAATGTCTCTTTGAGGCATGTTTTTTTTTTAAAAAAAGAGTAATTTTTTATCGTTTGCAATGAAGCAAAAAAAAAATCACTGTAAAAGAAATATTAATCAATTATAGTAATCGATTACTATAATTTCGCTTTAATATAGGTATAATATACCTTTTTCTACTTAGCCTCCGGAACTAACGATAAGGTATTACTTCAGAGGATGAATGAAGATGATGTGTAGGAATGCGAATGAAGTGTTGTCTTGTACAATCTCAGGCATTTTCATACACGCTACAATTCATTCATCTCATTCTCTGAAGATATACATAACGGTGGTTCCGGAGGTTAAAAAAAAAAAGAACCACCAAAAGAACACTGGTATCCATGATCTAGTATTCAAATATGTATAAAAATAACAACCTTTACTAGGATTTGAACCTTAGAAACTCCCGATTTCGAAATCAGCTGAATTACGTTGTCGCGTTAACCACTAGACCAGCCCGGTAGACTTAATATAGGTATACTAGCCATATTAAAAAATGTATTTGTTTTAATTTTATTTTTTTTATATTATACTTAATTTTCGATTAATATATAATAAAAATAAATATGAAGTATGATGTAGTTTTCCAAAATAATTAACAATTAAAATTATTTTATGTATAATGAGTTTACAAAATTTAATTTTATTGTAATTTATTTTTTTAATGTCTTTTTTGTAATTTTCAGGATGATTTATCACAAGAACAGGTGGATTGTAAGTAAATAATATTTATAATTAATCTTACGTATATTTTACTTCTGAAAGATGTGTTCACACTAGTAACTGTATAATTTTTGTGTTCAAATGATAGGGGTTGATAGATAGGGTTGTATAGATAGGATTTTTAAAGGTATCATGTATCCATAACATTATCATGAAAGTTAGGTTTACTTAGTATTGATCATCTATAATAGTTTGATTATAAATTAATTGGTAATTATTAATAATTAAGCAGTAGAGAGTTTAATAAAGATTTCTCATTTTAATTATTCGCTTCGAAGTAAAACTTTATGAAATTATTTTATTACGACCACATTTCTATTAAATTTATTTTATAAATAAAATTTTCCTTAAAAAAGTAAAGAAAAAAGTAAAAAATATTCTGACTGCTAACTAATTAACTGATTGCTAACTAGGCTTTCCTCATTGACCCTTACCTTAAAACACAGCTTTCAGCACGAAAAGATTTGGTAAAAATACCTGGCATTATAATTTTTTCTATTGTAAGATATTTTTTAGTCTACATTTTTATAGGTTAAAATATCGGAATAAAAGTAGTGATTTTTTTTTATACATATTAAAAAGAAGATTGAACTTAAAAAAAAAGAAACTATTTGATAGCTCTTTTTAATACGGAAATAATTGTAATTCACGTTTAACCATGTCTTCAAATTAAATTCCTTTCTTTAATGATTTACATCTTTCCAATCAACAATTAAAATTTTATTTTGCATATTATACAACAACGGATTTATTCTTTAACATCCACATTTATTTTTATTCTTTAACTTCTATTATGCTTCTATAATTGTATGTTGCATGGTATTTATATTTTCGATACAAAGTTTTTAATATCTCTATACTTTCACAACGATTTTCAGTAGTTAGAACGGGTTTTCAGTCTTAAGGATAACAATCAGTTGTAAATTTTACAGTGAACCTATCCAACGGACAATTCCATCGTTGATTAACCACTTCAGACTGGCAATGTTTATACCGAGTTAATAAAAAGCGTAATTACTTTGAATTAGTTTGTTTCAGAAGTTCATTCCTATTGCATTGGCTGATGTTTTTCTAATATTGGATAATTGCCGAATAAAATTAGGAAGTAAATTCAAGTTTGTTCTTTCTAAAGAATGTCATGACTGTTTCAGAACAAATCTATGTATTTTTCAATTAATTTTTCACAGATATTATTTTGAAACTATTTACTGAAGTAAGGTTTGCTAATAATTCATAAGCAAGATACTGACTTATTCAAAGTTTATCAGGAAGTTCACCCGGGAATTTTGTAAATTATTTTACTCGTGAAAATAATAGAAAAATATAAATAAACATATATTCTAAAATGCTTTGTTTGCGAGTTATGGTTAGAGAAAAATTTCTCTCAGATTTCAGCTACCCCAGTGAAATGAGGTCGGACTAAAATTTTTAGAACGTTAATTAAGGAACAAACTTAAAAATTTCTTATTGTTCTGGCCTTAAAATCGGATAAAAAAGATTTCAGAATCTGCACTAGTAGTAAAAAGAAAAAAAAAACTTAGAATGAAAATCAATAAATTGGAGATTTTTTATTTTTGACGTACAATAATTTTATTAAATTGCTAATAAACACATAAAAGTTTTAAAGCAAACTTGTAGAAAATTTAATTCTGCACAAAATGTTTTAAAATAAGTTGAATAAAACAGAGAAAGGTTAGAAAAGTTTGAATTTTATTTAAAAAGAGTACATTACTACATTTTTCAGAAAAGAACTTATTTAATGTAAACAAACACTAAATTGTTTTTGGTGATGTGAAAAATTTGCAATTAAAAAATAAATAAAACAAAAAATGGAAATTACACAATTAATTGTAAAATAAAAATTATTAAGATAATAAATTTTCTATTAATGACAGAATTGCAATAAATTACTACTATAAAAATTATAAAGAGAGAAAAAAAAATTAAAATCTGCTGAATAAGTAGTTTATAATTCTTATACCGAGTTAGTAATGTCATTAATTAAACTATAAAATAAAACTTTAAAAAAATTTTATTACTTAGTTCAAAAGTTCAGGGGTTAAGTATAGAAGAAAACAATACTAACTTTTACCAAGCAGAGTGCATAAAGAAAAATCATAAATAAAACTTTTCTCTTTTACTTTATAATACATTTGCTTTGTTGATACTGGACTAACAAATAATCTTATTGTTTAATTCACACCGATACATCATGACACATCATGAGGGACACAGTATCCAGTCAAAGTAATTGTATGGGTAGGTATTGTTGGTGGTGGTGGACTATTGATAGGGCCTGTATTTATTGGTGGAAATTTAAACGCACTGAAATATGAGGCTTTTCTTCTCTATCATATCATTCCAGACATTCAAAATGTTGTTGGCCCCAACTTCCAAAATATTTGGTATCAATAAGATAATTTCCCGCCTCATTTCGGTATTCAGGTAGTTGAAATTTTAATTTTGCTTTTTTATCTAGAATATGGATTGTCAAGAAAAGAACAATAAATTCCCCAGCGAGATCACCCGACTTTTTACCACCACCGGATTACTTTCTACGGAACCATTTAAAAAGTATTGTTTATCATATTAAACACCAAGCTATCTATGACTTACAAAATAAAATTCGAAATCATCACAAAATATCACTAGGGCATCATTGAATAATGCAGTACATCCTTTTACAACTGATTGGCACAGTTTCAAACAACAGAAGGAGGACATTTCAAACAGTTATTAAAATGAAATGCAAGTAAATAAGCAAACGTTATGCTTAATAAATAACTTATCTTTTTAAAAATAAATTTATTCGATAACAAACTTTTATAAATTTATTTATTAATTGTGATAACATTTCCTTAAATTAGAGTGTAATTTTTTAAAAATACAAAATTTATCCCGCCGCCATTTTGGTTGCAGCTATCATGCCAACTTTTTATTTATATTTTTCTTGTTTTAAAGAAGCCACCACCACCATCATCATATCATGTAATGATGTAAATGATGTATCACACAAAGAGTGTTTTTACTATTTAAGATATTTCATTTACAACCCCTGGGTCACCCCCCAACCATCAAATATATATAATTTTTCTCATCAGTTTTAATGGCAAAAATGTATTAAATATTTATAATGAAAAATTTTTAAGTGCCTGATGTATGATTAATTTATGATTGTCTTTATTTTCAGTATTAAAAAAGGCATTCAATGCCTTCGATCAAGAAAAAAAAGGATTTATTGGCACAGAAATGATTGGTACAATACTGGAAATGTTGGGTCATGCACAGACAGAAAGCCAGGTGCTAGCAATAGTAAAAGAAATTAATGCTGATGGTAATTATAGTTTTAATTAATTCTGTTAAACTTGAAAAAATAAAAACTCAAGCAAAATGAAAACTGATCTAATTGCATGATAACAATTAGATAAATCCAATAACCACGATGCTCAGCTAAATCCAGCGATGGGTTCCTTTATCAAAATGATGGAAATTTTAAAATATCTTATTAATGTAAAATATTGCAGAAGACCTATCTAAAGAATTCCAATAGGGAATGAAAGTGATGGAAGGAATGCATGACTGTCAAAATGTTTAGTTACCAATCTCATTCTACAACGTAGCACAGTTGTGTCTTGTTATATTCTGACAAAATGGCTTGTCCACATTTGTCAACTGGAAACCAAATAGTTAAAAACTTTATATGTACAATTAGTTGTATTTTCGTGTAGTCTGAATATACTAGTTATACATTTAGGTATTAATGAGATTAAAAATAAAATGTTTTGTATAGCAAAAAGTTCGTTTATTAGGAACAGAATAAATTTTTGCGTCGTTTTGCTACAATCCCCTTCAGTTCGTTTGTATACCTATATAACTATAAAAAGCGAGAAAAATATTGCATACCTTTCCTGGCTACGCCGGTCAAATATAACTTTTATGAAAGTAATGAAAAAAATTGTTTCTCATTTTGGTTCCGGAATATAAGGTAGGTGACAAAGCTACTTTAATTTTAACAGCCCTTTAAATGATGAAGAAGTATACAAACACATTTTTTTAAATTAAGAGTTAAAGAATTACAACTAAAAAAAAACAAAAAAACTATGCATAGAAATATTTGAATGAAATTTATACAAAATATTCAGTCATTCCTAAGATATAAGGACAAAAAAAGTGGAACAAAATATATATATATATATTTTATTGGTTTAGATGAATTAATAACCCTGAAAAGAACCTGATACTCCATTTTCGACATAATCACCTTACTTTCTGCTTTAATATAGCTATTCTAGCTGTACTCACTAGATAACCAAAAATATTTTCTTAAAAATCATTTTGATTATTTTAATAATCTGCAGTTAAATTTTTAGTGTATTTCTATTATTAATTAAAAGTTGCGCAATAAATTATTTTTTCATTGAAGGCAGCATTTTTATTACTCCAGCCGCCTAAATATAATTAAATGTATTAGTATAATATAAACAGACCCACGTTAAATGTCATTTTATAATCTGGTAAAAATAAAATTAAACATTGTCTTTGGGTGATCAATAGAAAAGGGATTAATGGAGATTAAATAACTCACCAAGAGCAAGCGGTAAGCTTTGAACGGATTTTATTCATGTCCTTTTGCAAGGTGGTAGAATAGCGATTTATAATTTAAAATCGAATATAGAAAACAGAAAGGAATTCTAAATATAAAATAAAATGAACAGAAGAAGAAAAATGGATGGACTCGATAAAATGAAGGAATTACGGAAAGATACAAAAAATAAATAATATTGGC
>JAAAKQ030080222.1:0-15076 GCA_010016005.3 Zanna intricata | reverse complement strand
TTATCACGTAAATAAAATATTGTTTAAAAATTACTGGTTTTCATTCTTTGTCCCAACTAATTTGCACAGCACTGTATGTATGTACAAACATTATGCTGAAATTAGTCAAAATGGATTCAGGGAATTTCAAAGTGGATATTTCAATTGAAATCTGAAAACCATAATTTTTCATGATCGCAATACTTCTTTTCGTACAAGGAAATAAAAATAATACAATTGTTAACAACTTGAAGTACTTAGGCCAAAATGTGTGACACATTATTTCTCTATACAAGACTTTTTATATACCATTTCTAATAAAATACTACAGCATTACATTTATAATATTTACAAGAGAGAAGTAAATCATCTTAAAATTCAGTCTATTATGTTTTTATAGTTTTATTCATAAAACTTATAATATTATATAGAATCAAGAATATAAACTATTAAGCTTGTAATAAATATAATACTAATAATTATACAAGAAATTTACAAAGAAAATGAAAATTTTTAACTGAATAAATAAACTGAATGAAAACAAATTTAAAAAACAAAATGTTAGTTCACTGAAACATGAATAAAAAGTGGTTATAGAAATTTATATAACTAGAGTATTAAATTTTTTAATTGTTATTTTTATAATAATAATAATAATTAAATTCAATAATTCTTTATTTTTATACATTTTTATTTACTTTAATTATTTTAATTTAAAGTGCTGAACTGTATTAATACATAACTAGAAAAGAAATATGCATTTTTTATCATAAACATAATTTAGAGATTAATTTATAATATAAATTAATATTAATAATAATTATATAATATATCGTAATAATTTATAATATATAATTCAGGGCAATCCAGGAATTACTTCTTTGTTAATTAACTTTGTTATTTCTACAAAAGAAATAACAAAATTTGTATAAATCAACTAATCTCCACATAAATAGTTCTATTCCACAATAAATTATCACAATTTTACTTATAGTAAAGTATATCATTTATGAAATAAAATTATACAAACAAGTTATCATTACTGTCAACAATATGAAGTCAATTTAATATGAAGTATAATACTAATTATAAATAAGTGAAATATTATAAGTGGATCAAATTAATTGCGAAGGAGAGGGGGAACCATAAATGACATTAACTATTTTTAAATTCTACAACAAAACCGATTCGTGTCAAGTAATATAAAGTACTTAAAATAATAACAACAAAATGTGTTATAAAACTGCACTACATAAAAAGGTCTTGGATAGAACATAACGTTTATGCCAACAATGAGATCTACAGTACGACAACAAAGTTAGATGACTCCTTTTTAGTTCATGAAGTATCTAATATTACAAAAATAATGTAAGTAAACTATATAAGAATTTATTTCTTCTAGATCTGTAACAAAGATTTAATTATCATATGTAATACAATAAAAGTGGTCCCAAATAGATCCTTATTAGAGAAGTAATAAACACATTAGAAACCCTAATTAAATAATTTTAATTAAGTAATTTAATTAAAATAATATAATAAATATATTATTTAATTAATTTTTTTTTTATTAAACTAATTTAATTTTTATTAGTAATTTTAGTGCAATTTATACAGAATCTTAAAAATTAATATTTAATGACAAAAGAATTTAATTTTAATCATATAAAAATGTTATCTTCTTTTTCTCTTAAATTAACAAAAACCTCATCACCATTTGGGCATAACTCCAACAGCATTTTAATTTAAAATATAAAACTTAAATGCTGACAGTTTTGTTAAATGTTTGTTATTATGTTTTTACTTTTAAATCGTTAGAAAATTTCAATCTTGACATCTTTTAAAGCCTAAAAAGGAGTATAATGTACTTAGGGTGTATGGTTGTTCCACCGTAGCAGCTAAAAAGCTACACAGATTTAGATCATTCATCCAAAAAGGGGCTATAATGCCCCCTTGTGGATGCTCGAGGTCTTCAAGAGGCATGATAGAAGGCTCACAGAAAATTGGGAGGTATTCAGGCAGTGTAGGAAGGCAATGGCTGATTTAAAAACAAAAAATAATAAAAAAAAAAAAAGGCAAAATTATGTTTTCCTGATATTTCAAAAACTTAGTTAAAAAGAGAAATCGGCTGCATGTTTCTGAATGCGGCAACTTACAGCTATTTTTAAATAAATTTGAGCCTGATATTAACAAATTCGTTAAAGCACATCAGATTTCTTCTTTATTTGTTTAGCCTCCGGAACTACCATAAGATATTAATTTCAGAGAATGAATGAAGATGATATGTGAATGTGAATGAAGTGTAGTCTTTTACAACCTGATTGACCGCTCCTGAGATGTGTGGTTAATGTTTTAATTATTTTATTGTTATATTTAATATACTATCTCTATTGCTGTTATACAACTATTTAAATACAATTGTAATTTTTTTCAAAGTAATTTTAATAAACAAATGTGATTAAATATGCGTTTTAATTACTTTCACTTAAAAAAATAAGTTTTAACTCAAAAATAGGATATGCTATGTTTAAAAACAATAATTGATGTTTTTAAGAGCGCATTTTAAAAATAGCAATTGCAGTTGTTATTCTTAACAGATGGTAAGTTTTAAAATATATATATATATATATACACATATAAATTATTAAATATTCTATATTTATATTATATAAGCAACGTGATAATTTAAAAAAATAAATAAAAAACAACAAAGAAATTAGCACAATATAAAAATAATTCATATACTTTATTCATTAATAGATATAATATCTCTTAATACCAGAGATTAAAATAAATTACATTGCATAATATAAATGACCACATAAACAAGAATGTCTACTTAAGGCAACTCATAATCACAATGTTTCTGTTAAAAGATATCAAGGTAATCAATATTTATTACAGACAGGTCACCTTGAATACTTTCCCAACACAAACTATGTTACTGGATAACATCAAACATTGATTTTAGTTATCTGAAATGCATAATAAAACTACAGAAATAGTAAAACAAAGATAATTATCAACTTATTATATTAAGATTACTTTACCTGAGATTATAATTTAAACAATACTATAATATACCGATATATTATGAATTAATCTTTGTTTAATTGTGTTAAACAAGATGTAAATTTACAAAGCGTGAACTTTTTGATATCATGCAAAAATATTAATAAAGTTTTGTTACTTAAAAATGAATGATAACCTACATATTTAATTTTTTTATTTCTGATGCATAAAAAAAATCATCAGTAAAAAATATTTAAGTATCAATTTAATATTATTGATATTAATACAAACATTAACAAAATTTTAAAAAATTAGTTGAAATGATAGATCTGTTAATTTTCATTAATACCATATATTCTTGAATATTAGAATATTCATGTTATACATCAAACATATATTTTATATTAAAAATTATTATAAAATAAAAAGATTAAAAAGCATAAAATTTAACATATTAAACAACAATATTATAAATTCCTTATGATTAAAATGTCAAAGGAAACAATGAAAAAATAAAGTTTAGACACATATTTCGTTTCAGAATTAATCATAAATAAAACAATTTATAAATTCAAAATGTTTTATTTATCTTAAACATAATTAAATTAATATTTCTTTTACATGTTGACATCTTGTAATACAATCGATCATAGTTAAATCTTCAATGTTTAATACAATAATTAATAACATATTACATCATATACAATCATATAATATAATAACTTCCATTTATCATGTTCTAAGAAAAACAAAAAAGAATAGTATTACAGAAAAATTTTTTTCAGATTCCTTCAATCTTGCCCGTCACACTAAAACACTATGCTTACAGTACTGACAACCTAACAATCCTTTAGTTGAGTTAAGAAAATAATACTTTTAACAACATAAATAAAAGTTAAAATAATGTTACAATTTTCTTCCAGAAGTTCCAAACCATGTAATTTTCTGATAACTAATTCAAATATAAGTATATATATTTTACTAAATCAGATCATGTTAAGCAATGAATTACTATTTTGATATTTTATATCGCCTAATCGCCCAAAACAAGTAAACGAGATCACTTGTTTGTTTATAAAAAATAAAAAAAACAATGAAGTTAAGGTAAAGAAACGATTACAGTAAATTAATCATAAGCAGTCTTTTAATAGGAATAATATATTTAAAAAAGATTAAATATCAAAAATTCAGATAATTACAGTTAATTTACCAACAAATTAGGCATGATATTATCATTACATTTTTTTTTGACAATAAGAATATATATATAAATCTTTATTATATAAAATTACAATAATAGATGAAATTCATTCATTATTCGCACAAATTGCAGGAGGAAACAATTAAAAATGAGATTAAAATGGATTAATCAAAATAATTTTTTGACCTAATAGTTCTAATTTTTTTATTGGTGAAAGCATTTCATCAAACATATTCTTGTATAAATATGGAGAAACATTACGGTACTATTTATGCAGTTAGTAGCATAAAAATATAAGAAAATGTTTTGCTAAATATCAAAGAATAACACTATAAAAAGTAGAAAATTTTGTAAGAACATAATTTTAACAGTTAAATAATAATACAATTCTACATCATAAAAAAGATGATTCAAAATCATGGTAGGGGAAAAATCTGTAGTAAAATATTACATTCTTAGATAGTTTGAATGTGCAATATGAACAGTACTATTTATAACTGTAAACCAACAAATTGTACATTTATTATTATTATTGAATACTGTTAATATAACAAAATAAATAATTCTACACACTTATCTACACATCTTAATTAGAATCCATTATTAAAACGGCAAGACTAATGCCAAGAGAATTTTAACACTAGCAAATTTTCCAAGAGAATGCACTGAAACTGCATCTAATGTTTCTTTAAATTTGGTTAACTACAAAAGCCGGTTTATTAAACATAAACACAATTTTGGTAATTTTATATTTTATGGACTTGCTTCACAATTCAATTCTCAAGACACTATCATAAGGCATTCTAAATGACTTCTTTCTTACTAATTCATATACAGCAGCACATGAATGAATGGGACACTTTTTTTAAATGGTAATAGAATTATTTAACATGAGTTTGATTCTGATTAGTGACGTGCCAATAAAATCAATAATCTACTTACTACTAAAATATTAACGATTTATAATCAGTTAATTTCACATTAGTTCATAAAAAAAAAAAAAAAAATTATGTGTTCATTCCTAAATGGCTGATCTATTTCTATTTCAGTTGCAAGATGGAGTTTTAAAAAATAAATCAAAGAAAAAATGACTAAAATAGGAGAAAAAAAAATATGAAGCAGGTAATAGTAATAAAATAAATTAAATTTGACAAATAATAATACTTTACATGAAAAACCACTAAACAAAAATTATAAATGACAAGCACAAGTACAGTAATAAAATAATAAATGATCTCAAAAAATAATAAAAACTATAATTTCAAAATGTAATGCAGCAAAGTTATCAAACTCCAAGAAAATGTATAAATATGAAAAAGTTAAACCAACAATCGAATCTTCATATAACATTTTTATAAAAACAGAATTTTAAACTTAACAGCGATTCAGACATGTATATGAAAAAATACATACTTAATAAAGCATTAAGTATGATTATTTTCATAAGTAAAAGGCAGCATATTGGTAACATTTTCTTTTTACAGCAATATAATGTACCAAGTTTCCTCCATTAGAGGGGACTGATTATTTCAAAATTCTAATACTTAAAACTCACACAATGAAAATAAAAATATTTATGGCATAATATCTTCAATACCGGAGAATTTAGGTTCACGATTGATATATTCAAGTAGGCCTTGAAGACGTTTTCGAACACGTTTTTGATCATCAAGTGTACAACCAAGTATGGCGGATTCAAAGTTTTTATCGGACAAACCCTGTCGGTAAGATGAACAGGCAGCCATATAAGACAAACATTTTAGCTTTGTACCACTGGGATCGCCTCTTAAATTTACAACTAATCCGTCTATCAACAAATTAACTTGATGTAATGCATCTTCCTGAACTTTATCTCTGTTTGTTCTCACCATTATTTCAACTGTCATACAACGATTACAAACTCTCTCAGTGTATCTACTTATATCATCACGATCATCTAAAAACAAAAGTTTAATTATAGATTTTTAAGAATTTATAATCAAATAAAACAAAATATTTCATAAACATTACTGTAAGTTATTTGCCTTTTCAAGAGTTTCTCCTGCACAACAAAAAAATTAAAAAACTGCATTTTTTTATTATAACAAAATAAATAATTCATTTGATAACAAAATATAATATTAAATAAAAGGTTTTTGGCAATAATGCTAAAATAAAAATATAATAAAAGTTTTTTTTTTAGCAATAATGAGCTGAATGAAAATGAAATTATCAACCAAAAAGAAAATATTATATGGTGGGACACTGATTATTCAAACACTGATTTTCCAGATTTACAGCTATGCATATTCCTTACATCTGCACTAGGCAATTTAAAAAACATTAATACTTTAAAACATTTAAAATACTATTCAAATAAAGTTTTGCTTCAATAGGAAATATAATTTTATCAAAGTTTGTTTTCAATGATTTTTGCAATTAGTACAGCACAAAATATATGAAAATCTAGGTCTGAGTAAAACTAATGTTAAAATTAACTTAAGAAAAGATTGATGGAAACACATTAATTAGTCAAACATGAAGTTCACTGACGTGCAAAAAGGGCAGTCATATGAAAAGTTCATAAATGTTTGTAATTTGAATAGTACGACTATCTCAAGATCTTGTTACCAAAATTTCAGATTTCTACTGAATTTCAAATCTGTTCTGTATAATTTGGTAAATTATCCTTTTGGGACATATTAAAAAAATAAAACGCTCTCAGCACTTCACAATAACTGAAGAACATAATCAAATAAAAATGGAATCTACAATATATGAAATGTTTAAAAAATTAACATACATATTAAGTTCAAGAACTTAACCATATATGGAAATACCACTTGCAACAAAATGTAATTCACTGTAATTCTGAAAAACTGTAACCAATTTCATTTCTACAGATAGACAACATATAAAGACATACCTAGAAAACATCCAGTTTCAGGGGATTAGTATTTCTTCAAATCAAAGGCAGCAAATAACTACACAACTCTATTATTAAACAAAAAAAAGTGTATTAAAAAAAATTCATAAATAAGTAACATAACATTCTAACATCTAATTTTATCAACCCTCGTACCTTTCTCAAGGTTAAACAATTTTCATACATAATTATAAATACTAAGAAAAGGTAAATATTAATTTAAAATAACCTAAAATTTGTTTCTAAATTCTGTAAAATATAATATTGAAAAAAGTAATAAACAGTTAGCAAAAACGTAAATAGTTTGACACAAGCCTTATACTCACTTTCAGCAAGCAGATTGATCAACTCAGAATTTCGAATAGAATCCAAAGTTGTAAATAAAGTGTCCTTTTCCTCTTCTAGTTTTAACGCTTCTTTTCTTAAACGTTCAACAGCGGCTTCAACTTTATCTAATAAATTTAAAAGCCTATCTTTAGGCGGAACACTACTATCGTAAACATTAGACTCGTCAATTTCGGGCAAATCGTTTCCTTCGGAAATACTGCTATCAACATCCATTGTTGTAAAACGTTACTCAACTTAAATCAACACAATAAATTTCAGTAAAACAGGAAAATATGAGTTGTGCACCTGTACAGCAACCTTAACACAGTTCCGTTCAATTAACAACTACTGATTCAAATACGCCGGATCCGAATTTTTCGATCAATTGTATAAACAGAAGGCAGATGAAATTTCTAGAACAGCCTCCTAGAGTTAAGAACACATGTGCCAAGTTTTGCCAATAGGTACGCTTTTGCCGTTAGTTTAATAGAATCATTAAAGAATTAAGTTGAAATTATTTGCACTGCATGAGTGTCTACAATAAAAATTTAATGAATTTAAGACATTATTAATAATGTAATCGTTACTTATCCAGTAGATATAATTAACAATGATTATAATTTTCATAATCATTGTTTACTTTTTTCACAATATTTAATAATATCATTTATTGTAAATTCAGCTTCATAACTTTATCGTAACAATTTTATTTTCTATTTAACGTTAAAAATGTTGGTAATCAAAGGATGATGTTGCCCAACCCGCTTTTACCTTAAACGACAGAGCCTGTATATGCATGCGTTTGGAATTGAATGATTTGGAAGTTTTGTGGCAAACTTACCGTGGAGCATTTAAATTTTAGAAGTACTTTTTACATGTGTTTTTAGTCATAAGTTGTATATTATTATCAATTAATTTGTATTTATACCATCAACTATGCCTTCTTTCAAAGGTAATGTTCTTAAATTAGTTGTTACAGGATTGTTAACCTATAATGGTTGTTTAAACGTATTAATATAGTATATTGTTATTAATTATTTTGATTATTTTCTTCTCACATTTCAGTGAAAGTAAAGTGGGGAAAGGAGGTTTATAATGATGTTGAAGCTAATACTGACGAAGATCCACTTGTTTTTAAAGCGCAACTATTCGCTTTGACCGGAGTGCAACCCGAACGCCAAAAAGTTATGATTAAAGGAACGAATTTAAAAGATGGAGATTGGGGAAACGTGAAGTTAAGTAATGTAAGTTAGAAATATAAGTTTAAGCAATTTGTTTAAAATTTATTCATTCCTATATATTTTATATTTATAATCTCCCTGCCCTTCAGGTTTTCGTTCCTAATCTTTGTCCACGATTTTTGCAGATCCCTGTTTAATCATAATATGATATAACTTCTAGCATTTTGTATTATTAATTACAACATTGTAATTATTGCTTAGGCACTTTTGTATAAAGGACCTACTTTTCTCATCACTTAGTTCAATTGCAAATAATTTACTGCCTAGTATTTGACTGTTAGCTCCATATCATTCAACTGTTCAATATGTATTAAAATCCAAGTAAGTCTTAGAGTTAAGTATAGTGAAAAAATTACTTTCCTCATTCGCCACATCACATTCAAACATACTGAGCTGATTTTTCTTATGTTCTCCTTCTTTTCTAATACTTATATATTCAACTGCAAATATGAAATTTATTTCTACATGGTTTTTGGTTGTCTTGCTATCAAGGTTAAAGTATTTAATTTGTTCCAGTTCTAGATAATAAATCTTCTATCCATTCCCCTTAGTTAACCGACATCTCTGGATTCTTCCATTATATATAAAATGGTTCTCTGGAATGCTTTCTGTTTCTGTAATGCATTCTTTTGCATTATCCTTCCACTGTTTTTTTTTTTGCTTTTTTGACCTATTTATTTAATAAATAAAAAACACAAAGTTCTATCATACTATCTTCATTTGGAACTCTCTTTAATTTGGAAAACATTTACAGCTTAGTCGGTGGTTTCACATTTGTAAATTTTCCAATTTTCATATTGTTATTGAGGAAAATTCCTGAAATACCCATTCTCAGAACCCATTGCTTTGTTACAGCCCTCATATCGCATTCCTTTAAAAGTTTAATATATGTGAAGAAACAAGAGAGAAATCAGCTGATGCCAAAGTAGTACATATGGTGGATATTCCAGGGATATTATGAAAGAAACATGTTTTGGTTGCACGAATTGCTGTGCTGATATTACAGACAAAACCTCAATTGTTTATACTTATTTTTTTTAGGAAATTTTCTTTTGATTCCATCTGTATACAACAAAAGATTAAAGTGCACTTCCATATTCATTGTTTGATCTTCTGGAAAGAATTCATAGTGGTTAACATCTCAGAAAATACTTTCTTTTTGCTTTAGTCCAAAAGAGCAACCTCTTGAAAAGATTTGTGTCACTAAGAACCTTTTTCTTTATTGTTGTTGTTTCTGTACTACTTGAAAATTTCTCAATGTTAATTTATTCGATTATCTTGTATGTGAAAAGAAATTTGATATTTGTACACTATTTTCAATGATAAACATTTTAAACTCCTCAATGTTACAGTAACACGTAGTTGTTATCGTTAAAAAAGAAAACACAACCATATCACATTTTGATAGTATGAATTCTGCTGTTAAATAAAATAATAAAATCTTCAACTCCATTAATGTCATTTGATTTTTATTTATTTCAAGCAAAAAAACAATTATTCATATACCATTTCTATTTTGTTAATAATTCATAGTATAATTAAGATAATTATGCATGACTTGTAATTTTATAAATTAAAGTATTGACCTATATTCATATTATCTTTACATTTCTGCATAGATTTATACGAGTATGTTTTAAAACAAATGTCTTAATTAAAAAAAAAAAAAAAAAAAAAATTTACAAACTATATGTTTTATTGTCAGGAAAGTAATTTATGAAGTGTGATTGGAAGTTTTATGACTGGCGCTACACTGCTCAATAGAAGGAGGTAGGTTTGCCTGCAGTTGAGGAAGGTAAGCTTGTTTTGTCCTCAAATTTTTTATAAACATCAGTGTGATATCTTTGTTCTGCAGTATCTTTGTTTTATTATAGACTGGTATCCTGGTAAATGATTGCTTGATTTGGTTCTTGGCTGGTGGATTACTGATTTCACAAAATGAATGAAAAAAGAGAATAAGTATTTTGTTTGAAAACCAGGAAATCAGCTTTCGAGATTTATAAACTCTTAAAAAGACCTTTTGGAGTTAATCATCTTAACCGTTCATATACTTTTATTTGGTTCAACAAATTCCAAGAAGGCAGCAAATCAGTAAAAAATGACCCCTAGTCCGGTCGACCTTCTGCTTATAAAAACCAACAAAAACATTGAAAGTTAAACGATGATTTAGACCTCTCTGACTATAGACTTGCAATTAGGGTGATGGTTGATTTACTTAAGTTCTTACGCAGTACAGTCAATTTTAACTGAAGATTTGTACATGTGTCAGTGTTTGCAAAATTTGTTTCAAATTTGTTGTCAGAAAAGCAGAAACAATACCGACTTAAGAACTGATTAATCAGGTCAAAACTGACCCAGATTTGGTAAATAGTTTATAGATGACAAATCATGGGATTTTGAATATGACTGAGAAACAAAGGCACAGTCATCCAATGAAAGGATCCAAGTTTGCAACAACCAAAAAAAAAAAAAAGAAAAAAAGTCAGTTGAATGTAAATACAGTAAGGGTGGTATTCTTTGAGTCTACAAGTATTGTCAATCACAAATTTGCAACTAGGGGAAAGTCAGTTGATCAAGAATACTATAAAAGTTTCCTTCAGCATTTGTATGAACATCTGCAGAAGAAATGATCTGCACTCTGGTGATACAAGAATTGTGTCTTACCCAGTTCTTGTTTACCGGATATAAAATTTTAAGGAGATTGCAGAAGCGCAGGAATTTTTGGCTAAATTCCTACACTTCTGCAATACCCTGATTTAGCCGTAACTGAATTGAAGAGATCGATGCAAATACAGAAAGGGCTCTTCACACCTTTAAGAAAAAAATTTCCAGAATTCTTCAAAAAGTAGATACACCGTTTTAGCCAGTGTATTCAGTCAGAAAATGACTACTTTGAAGGAGATCCATCACAATAGTCTGTTAATACTGCCATTTTGAAATTATAAGTCCAGTCTTAAAACTTTCCAATTGAACCTCATAATTTAATTAAAATAGTGTTGTTAGTATTACTAATAAAATTTATTTTTGTAAACAAATGTTTAATTCACTGTTCTTGGGTGGAAAATCTCTGTTAACACTCAAGTAATCTCTGTAACACTTAATTTCTTAAATATCTTCAGATGATCCTTCTTGAGGGCACTCCATAGTCATAGCTAGGTGGTACTCTGTTCAATTGCTATATGTGATTGAACTAGAATGAAATTGACTAGATCCATAAAAACTTGTTCTTTTTACTTCTGCTGTGATTATTATAGTTCAGTTCAGTGTACTGATTGGGCATATCTGAGATTTTTTCATCTGGGTTTTAAATAAATAAAAGGGCTTCTTATCTCAGTTACACTAAAGTTCTTTATAATATTTATTAACATTTTAAATGCTGTTTTAAGGCTTATTCAAGCTATCTATGATTGCTACAGCAATTTCATTAGATACATTTTTGGAGTTGATTTTTAATTGTTGTATTTTGCATAGCAGAAGGAAGAGCAATTTTATGTAATATTAGAAGCCACTTGCAATATTATGGATAATTTACAAAGAACATAGCAGACTTTCAGACATGTTTTATTGCTTAAAATAAAGAAAAAATCTTTATTATTGAGTGTCAGCTGGTGAAAGATTTCTTCCTTATTTTTCCGCCATCAGTAAATTGTTTCAAACTAATTCTTACAATCATAATTAAGTAACACTAAACCAGTGTTACTGGTTACCAGTTCAGTGGTTTTATAAGAAATCTGAATATAGGAATTAAAAAAAAAAAAAAAAATGTGTCAAAGCTATATTTTTAGTAGTTTTCAAGAAATCTGGGGTAAAATACAAAAGATAAGGGATTGAAAAACACACTTGTTTTATGTTTGATATAAAATAAGTTTGTTAAATGGGTAATAAACAATAAATTTTGTTATAAATTAGATTCTGAGTAAAGTAGTAGAAATAAAGTCTACAGAAAGTAAATATAAATGTAAGAATTTTGAAGTTTATTAAAAACAAATTTTAATGAAATAAGATTTTCAATACTATAAAAAAAAAAAATTTTAATATTTTAGAAAAATAAATCAAAATTAAATAAAAGACATCACTAAAACAATTTATTAGACATCAAACAATTTTTGACATCTTTAAAGCTGATTAAAAATTTATTCTATCCAAATTTATTGGAAATGTTTATTTCATTTAAACAACAATAAACATTTAAATAAGTAAATGGAGTAGTGCATGTATGTTATCTAATAATATGTTATAAATTTTCCATCGAAGAGTAATGCGGTGAAAACGCATGAGCTGTGCAGTGAGGATATCATCACTGTGCAGCTAAATCAAAGATTTCTAAATAGGAGGATTCCAGACTACAGAACATTTGCTGTTCGGTATTTCACTGCTTACATACACCAGATTACTGTTTTCTTCAGATACTGCTGAACTACAAGCACAACATCCTGTTGGGAAAGAAGAAAATGTAATTCAGCGCATTCAATATATTCCAGGCACCATTCTTACTACACTATTTTAACGCACAGTAAGGTATGGTGAATATTTTAAAAAGATAATGAACATCCTTTTAATCTACAAAAGATAAAAAATTTACTTCCAGAGAACTTCCTGTATGTTTAATATTTTGTCAGCGGATTCTAGACAATGTTAATAACAAAAATAACCGGCCTCCGTGGCGCAAATGGTAGCATCTCAGCCTTTCATCTGGAGGTCCCGGGTTTGAATGCCGGTCAGGCATGCAATTTTTCACACACCCTCTGAAGATATACCTAATGGTGGTTCCAGATGTTAAAAGAAAAAAAATAGATTCTATTTCATTTACTGGATGTCATATTTACTCAAAGTTAAATATTTAATTCAGAAAACAGTCACATATGGATTCATGAAAATCCTCACTAAACTGAATACAAACAAAAGTAAAAAAATTTGTTAATAAAAAAAGAAAGAAAAATTTGAAATCTCCAAAAAAAATTTCTTAACAAAAGTTGAAGTTTTTTTTATCAAAATCAAGAATATCAAAAATCTTTATTTAATATTCCCTCTCTGTCAAAAATTACAATTTTTCTTTTTTTTAGCAATGTCTTGCTTCTGAAAAGGAATTAATAGAAATTATTTGCATATAGCTAAATCTTCAATTCAAACTGCTATGAAAATATTTTACCCATCCCACTCCAGTGGTCTGAAGTAATAAAAAAAATTTCTTTTAATTTATTTTAAATTTAAATATATCTTACAAGTTACTCATTGCATTAAAATGTAAAAATTAAATTTTTTGATAGCCCTTACTCTTTAGTATTTTTGAAAAAAAAAATTTACCCTTCACAGAAAATATCCAGAATTATGGCTGTATCTTTGTACTTTTTAAACAATTTACAAATTTTTTTTAATTTTATTTATTATCACTAGTTAAAGATTGATTTTTTTTTTAAATTAATTATATTTGAAAGCTTCTTGAGCATGGGTTCCCCAAAATGAAATTTTTTTTCCAATTTCAAATTTTTAATGCTTAAAATTATTTTTAAACAATAAGCCTCTGAAATAACTTAATACCCATCCCCTGATGAGGTAGCTCCCAAATTAAAAAAAAAAAAAAATTATTTTGTTTATTTTGATTTTTAATTTATTTAAAATCAGTTTTAGTTATTATTTTAAAAATAATGAAAAAAGAACTGATGCATTAGCCCCTAAATTTTCAAAAAGTTGAAAACATTTATTGTGGTCATGGCTACATAAATTAAAATTAAAAGATTTAAAAACTCGCATAATCAGAAATGTTATACAGTTCATTGCTAGCTATTTTCATACTGCATCTATCATTTATCAATTTATTATTAAAGTAGTATATTGACCAGTGTACAGTTAAAAATATATATAAATGGGTGATATTGATAATATAAAAATTATCTATCGATAAAACATTGATTCCTGTGGGAAAAGTTAACTGAAAATGTTGTTTCTTACAGAACATTTCATGGGAAATATTCCATACAATAAAATTGTTTTTTATTGTAGTTTATATCTTTACAAACTACAATAATATAGAAAATATTTTTTATATATAGAATGTTGAATTATTTTTTAATTGTTGTGTGTCATGTTTTAATTGATTTTATTTACAAGGGTGCTGTGGTTTTAATGATGGGTACAAGAGAAGAAGATGTTCCATCTGAGCCAACTGTTAAACCTGTTTTTGTTGAAGATATGAACATGGCCGAATTAGCAAGCGCAGTAAGTTTTGAAACTTTATATTTTCTTTTGCATTAGTCAAAGTGTTTTACAGGCATACTTATTTAAAATATATATTATCAGTTGTAAATAAATTAAAATTCATTATAAATTTATTTTTATTTGATAAAATGCTTTATGTTAATAACCCTTATTTAATAAAGAAAAGAATTTTAATTTATGTTTAAAAAAAAAAAA
>JAAAKQ030080221.1:0-11221 GCA_010016005.3 Zanna intricata | reverse complement strand
TAGACGTCATATGACTTAGTTGTTTTTAAAACATTAAATTAATCTGTACACATTTACAAAAATACTAAGGAATTATTATTCAAGGCATACCTTGAAAAATTCCCATGACACTTCCCCTGGAAATGATATCAAGCCTTTATATGATGTCTCACCTCCTAGATACTGCATTACAACACTTTTGTCTTTTCATAATAAAATATTTTCTGACCAGGTTTTTGCCAATTTCTTGGTCGGAAGCATCGATTTCTGTACTGAATCTCTTGGTAAACATAAATAATTCCCCTAAAGTTATCATCCTATCTCCTTGACCAATGTCTTTGTGTTTATCACCCCTATGCGATTTGATGAAACGAATGGTGAACTATCATATAATGCAGTATATTAAAATTCTTTAATTGCCCCTGAGCAGTGCAGCTTTTATCAAGATACATAATTTATTGATCACGTAGTTTCCCTGAAACCATCCAAAATGCCTTGCTATTTCATCAACGCCTGGTTTGCTGTATTTTTCGATATGCAAAAGTCATACTACAAGGCCTGGAAGAGAGCGATCATAAAGGCATTGCAAGAATGGGGTATAAAAAGGCAATCTCTTTGCATTCATCAAAGGTTTACTCAGTAGTCGCTCCTTTCAAGTAGGGGCTGGAAGAACAGTATGTGAAAGTTTCACACTAGAAAATTGAATACAGCAGAAAGTGCTGCACATACTACCTTGTTTGCTGTAGCCACAAATTTTATTGTAAACTGTGTATGGGAACTGGATATGTGTTCATTATTTGTAATCATTTTTCAATTTATTTTGCTTGTAAAAGTTTAGCGCTGAGAAGCTGCTCCAAAACAAAATAACCCACTTGGAATTATGGTGTAAAACGACCGATTCACCTTTCTGGTGATAAAGAAATGCATTTGCTTTACCCAGTTGACTGTACATTGTTTTTATAAGGTGAACCAGCTGAACCATGCCTGAAGGTTAGAGTTTTAGGGTTGTGGTTGTGGTTTGACAGACAGGTTTGGATAACATATCTGAAGGAGCTGAAGGTAAAATGTCTAAAAATGCTAGATATGCTGAGAGTTCTAATACTTGTTGGGGAGACGATAGTGTGCTTATTGTGCTTCAACCGAGCTCTAGTCCATTCTCTTGGGCTACGGCTGCGTAGCTTCAACCAAAGACCACTGCTCTTGAATGCTCAATGTCCATCATTCATCTGCCTTGCTACAGGTGCATTTCATTAAAACCCCATGGTAAGTCCATGGTGAGACATCTCTTAGATATAGACAAGACAAATGATCTATTACTATGTACTCGTGTTAAATCATCCAACTTTGATGCAGTGTTCTTCAATCAGCATGTTCATCAATATCAGGAACAAACCACGTCCCGCTAGCTCTGCTAGGCATGAGACCTCATCATCTTTTCTTTCTTATCTCCAAATATACAATTACCTCCACTTCTCCCTAATACTCAATGTTATCACTCCCTTTGGCAGCTTTTCTCATAAATTGTTTTACTCACTGTCAAAAAAACAAAGTGCACGAATCCAGTTATCTTACAAAAAAATTTTGTAATACTGCAAATAGAGTAATTCATAATCCTATAATTTATGCAGATGACTCTAAATATGATAATTTTGTTGGTTGCATTTAGTGGTTGGCAACAGGAACATACATGTTTGGTCTTCTCAGCATCGTCAACAGTTTTCAACACGAAGCTGTATGCTATTAATAAAACCTTAAATATAATTAGTCTCACATTTTAACAGGTACTTCTCTGTTCAGATTTCACGAGTGTCTATTGAACAATTATTGACATATACTCCAGAAACCCTGTTATCTCATACAGTCTGTTATCTCTGAAATGACTTGATGTAATACAAATATAGACTACTGCTTGATCCCCAGTATTATTGGAATTTCAGGCAATAAGTGCACTACTGGAGCAAAACAGGCTTATTTCAAGTCTCCTTTCACTAATAGTGTTGTTTCGAATGATATTGTCTGTTTTCTGAAGAGGATGGTTTGTGAGAGTAAATAGAATGCTACCGTCAACAATAAACTTTATCCAATTAAGAATAGGAACACCCTAGAGCTCCTTATGCAGGAATAACCATTGAGAGGAAGTTATTATTTGCCGTTTGCAAATATGGTACACTCTCATGGATATCTCATGACTCAGAACGATGCACCAGTTTATGTTCGCTGTGACCGACTACAAATTTACAGTACATCACATCCTTGCAGACTGTGCCTGTTATGAGGCATCGCTTCATTAACAGAAACTAAGATTTAAATCAGAGGCTAACATCTGAAATATTTTGCAGAATAATATGGGGATGTTATCAAATGTTTTGCTATTTTTTAACGCTGAACATCTATATTCTTATATTTTATTATTATTAAAATGTTTTTCGTATATTTTTGTAATTTGGTATATGCCAGATGGTAATTTTGGTTTTTAAGTTAGATTTTAAATTCTGAATTTGATTGTTTTTATTTCACCTTTAGTATAAAGCACAGGCACTTTACATCTACACTGTACTGTACGAGTACTTTTCATTATGATATTACGTGTTTTATTTGTTAAATTTTAATTTTTGTTTATATAAATGTTATTTAATTTTTAACATAGGTGATGTTAAGGTTAATTGTTTCCTATAGTAATGTTGTGTCCAGATAACCATATTGTGATAACCACATTTCGTTGTGCGTCCGGGAAAAAAATACATAATCCTTTCAAAATATATATTATCATGTATCTCATCATATATATAATCCATCTAAAAATCTGTTTTAACCTCTGTTTCTAGAAATCATATTTAAACCGCAAAAAAATACCATTAACTGACATCACCAAGACTAAATTAAAATAAGTTTAATAAAACTAATAATTAAAAGAAATTACTCAGAAACTATCTCCATCGGTAAATATAACTTTATTTGTTTTTATTTAACTATTTTTGCATACATTTACTTTTGACTGAAGGAAAAGCAATTCACTACAAGCATAAGGAATAAGTGATTTAAGGTTCTTAAATTTTTTTTTAACAAGGAACAACCTAGTGAAAAAAGAACAGACTATTTTAAAAAGGATCTTTCAAAAAATCCAGTAATTTCTGACATACAATGATGAAAAAAATAATCAATAAAATTGAGTTCCTAAAAGTTTGACTAGGAATTGAAAAAAAATAAAGTGTAAGAAAAATGAATGCTAGAGGCTGAATATACATTAGTTAATGCCACTGCAAATGAGTTTAAAAAATAAAAAAAAGAAACTAAATTATCAATAATTATTTTAGATAATCGTGCAAGAATATATAATCTTCAGAAAAACTTCAGTTTTATACACTCCGTAAATGAAATGAAATTATCCTGAAATAAACATTCGTAAAAAGACTGTGAATATCTACTGGAAAATAATGTATAATTATTTCAAAAAATAATATAAATAAAGATAAAATTATAGAAATACTGATCGTTAACAACAAAAATAATAAACACAGAAAATAATTCAAATGTAATATAAGTAAAATAAATTTCAATACAAATAAATACAAGCAAAAAAAAAAAATTATAAAAAAAATAAATACCATACCACCGAACATAAATAACAACTTAAACGATAAATAAAGACAACAATATCGATACCAAAAACACGGTGACAAATAAAAAAAAAAAAGCAAGGAAAAACTAGCATGTACTGTTATAATGAACCAAAACATAAACAGAAAAATGAGAATTAACAAAAACACAACACGAATAATAATATACCCTGATGTTTCCTCTTACCCAATTATCATTGTGATCCTCAGAAGGAGTCTTCTTTAAAGTTTTAACCATCCTCTTGACAACATTATCCGGCTAAATGCAGCGTGCACACACAAAACAATCTCTTATAAACCTTTTACATAAGTATTTGTACACAATTCATAGGTTCCTCGTTTAAAACAGTATTCCAAGTTTTAGTATCATTAGCAAAGAAAACACATAAAAAATAAATAGGAAATATGCATAAGAAACCAAGCTGAAAACCACTGTGATGAAATAAATTTCTGTAATATTTAAATAGATACAGATGTAATATGCTTACTGTGTGGACAAAAAAATAACTGATCGATAAAAAAAACATTAAAATATAGAATAAAACTAAATCCATAAGAGAAGTAGTCAGAGAAACACAAAACAGAATCTGAACTATTAATAACCTTTTTTAACCTAAAAATTAATGGTTACTGATCTGAATCTTGTGTACCAGTTAAAAAATTAATCCAGGTATAATATAGATCCTGGTACCAAAAGATAATGCAAACTGCACAAAGGAAAAAGTAAAGCAACATATTTAATAAGAATTAATATATAAATGAACAAAAGTTGAAACAGTTAAATTTAATTCCATGTCTGCATCTGTAAGATGCATAATTCAATAGTTGTGGACAACCTATTGTGCTCGAGACACAAGTCACTGTTAAAAATGGCACAACCATTCTCAAGAATAACAGTATACATACATCCCGTGTTAAGACTTACTAAGAATTTGAATCAAAGTGGTCTCCTATGCCTTCACTTAAAATTCTTTATTCTATTCAAATGCTAACAAAATACCTTAACAGCGTTGACAAATTCATTTCAAAGTGATTACTTTTCTTCTCTTACTTTGCATTAAAATTACTGTTACATATGATTTGAAGAAAGAAAATCATAAAGTAATATTGCAACAAACTAAGATTAATATTTAAAAATCAAAGTCAGTTGTCTGTTAGGATAATGAGACCAGCAAATTAATTTATTTTAATTAAGCCTAAATAGCACACAACATATAGAAAAATGCCCCCATTAGACATCTCATCAGAAAAGTTTTAACAATTTTCTTGTTTAAATACTGCTTTACCCAAATTTACTTATGAAAAAATTGCATGAAGATAATTTTTTTCTATAAAACTTTTAAAACACTATAAAGATTCGGCTTTTTGTCCTGGTAATAGCCGTATACACAAAAATAGATATTACCATGAAGGTTATACAAAGACTTGGTATTTTATTTTAATTTTTAATTCAATTCATAACTGACAGATAAAAGCACAAACAAAGCGATTAAGTTTCAAAAAATGTCCAATGAAATCTATAGCTGGACCAGAAATTAAAATTGAAAATACAACAAGGTAACGGTAACCAACCGATTACCAGGTTGGTCTAGCAGTCAACCTGTCATCGCAAATTAGCTGATTTTGAAGTCAAGTTCCAAGATTCAAATTCTAGTAAAGGTAGTTACTTTTATACGGACTTGAGTATTAGATCATGGATACAGGTGTTCTTCAGCGGCTGGTTTTCAATTAATCACACATCTCAGGAATGGTCAACCTGAGACTGCATAAGACTACATTTCATTTACATCAATACATAACATCCACTGAAGTAATTCTTTACGGTGGTTCAGGTTAAACAAAAAAGAAAGAAGGTTAAAAGGTAAAATACGTCTAGAAAAAGTAAATGCGTCTAGTAAAAGAAAATGTACAGGTAAAATACATCTACATCAAAAAAACAAGTATAATATTCTGCAATGAGATTCAGAAGTTTTTATAGTTTTCATCTTTATTAGTTTACAGTTATTATTTTTTTATACTTTGAATTAACATGTTATCCAAGTTTAATAAATAATTCATTTATTAAAATTAAGTTTCAACAGAAAAATTTCATTAAGAACCACCTCCTGTTTTGGGGAACAACACATGCCCTGGGTAAAAAACTTAATTATAAAGCTGGAATTTATATAAAATAATTAATTAGAGAGGGCCAACAACATTTTAGCAATTTAATGACAAGTATTTATGCATTTTTACAAAAATTATGTTGTGATCGTGCACACAAGACAAAAATATAGTAAAAGTTAAAATCCAGTCACAAATAAAATTCACAAGCATTGTGAAGTAGTGAATATAAATAACCTATGAAAGAAAGGAGATTTACAAGTACTATCAAAAACTACACTTACTATGTAATAAGTCTCAAACGTAACGAGGAAAGTTCCTTAATTATCTTCTAATTTTCTGTAATAATTAAAGTTTCTTAAAAAAAAATTATAATACAAAACGTAGTTATTAAAATATTTATTTTTAATTTTACATTCAAATTATGTTGAGCGGTTGAATACAACATGTTTGTAATTTTTTTTTAAAAGAAAAATCACTTTCAATTATCACTTTAGTATTAATAAATGAATTAAACCAAATTTAAAAAAGTTAATAATTATGAACATATGCTAAATTGAGAGGGGAAGATACCAATGAATATTTACTGTTAACATAAAAAAAAATTCATTAGATGCATTTACAGATTTTGCGATAGAAATTCCCTACATAAAAAAAAATAATTATCAAGACTACATTATAAATCTACATTTATAAAATGTTCTGCGATGATAGAAATTCCAGATTCAAATTAGAGTACAGTTTAATCTTGAAATAGAAGAAAAAAAAAATTGACATTAATAAGTAGCTTGAATTCATAAACCTCAGAATCCATTTCATATGTTAAAAATTTAATAGATTCAACACAGCATAAAGTAAAAATGGGCAAACTGAATGATAATTAATGGACAGATAGTTTTTATTTTAATAAAATCACAAACAAAACTGCATCAGCAGATACTAAGAGTATGCTGCAGCGAGTATTAAAAAAATTAATATGAACTTCTTTTAAGAAGTTTAAATTAAAATGACTTTAAAGCAGATTTAACTGTACATTTGCCAACAGTAAAACTAAGACCCCTCTCATCATTGATGGCGATGGTAAAATTCAATGCAAAGAAAAGTACTTTGTACTTTTTCACTCAAAAATTATTTAATTTACATTTTGTAAACAAGTACAAGTGAATTTCATTAAGATTCTCGAAAGCAACAACAGCTTTATCAAAATTTTACCTGTAATTTCTTTGAGTAAAGTAACAAGCAAATATTTTATTTCAACTTGAGCCATATTTCATAAAATGGTTCGTGTAAATCACGTAACTCTGAATCCAGTTTCATAGTAGGCTGATGACTAATGAGAGAAACGATTGGTTAAAATTAATCTGCCATAATCTACTATCCGACATAATCTCAGATTATGTTACAGATCTTATCTTCTATTCAATTACAATCTCTATTTCAAATTCTGTCAATCCGCATAATTTTAAACCTTCTGAACAGCAGCATCATACTTCAAACACACATATTTCTACGTTTCCTAATGTCTTTATTTTGTCAATGTAAAATGCTAAAAACTCTACACACAATTATAAGAATTTTTTTTTTTTATCTGTACGGCTTTGTTTCTATGAAAGCTTCACTTTTAACATTTTCCTTATTTCACTCAATACTTTGTGAGTTTAATATAGACTAACAGAATTCTGTTGTAGTTTCTGCTGTTATTTTCATTATTTACTTCCTCACCTTCCTATTCCATTTCATTATCTTTATTTTTATTCTAATTTTTCTTCTTATTTTTTTCTCAGGGCAAAATGTAGAAGGTATTTAGTATTTTTAAAAATCAAGTTTTGGTTTCCGTAAAAACGCACTAAAACAGACAATATTTACAAAAAGAAGTCTTTTTTTTTTTAAATAAGAAGAAAATTGAGACTTCTTTTGAAAACAAACAACAAAAATAATTATTGTTATAGGAGATAAAACTGTAAAACAATTTACATAGAAAAGGAATAATATTTCTGACTTGAATACACAGCTGAAAAAAAATAAGCCACACATTACTTAATTTCCTTCAAAGTTATATACGAACCTAAATACTGTTTACGTTAAAACTCATTAAAAAAAAAAAAAAAGATCAAAATATACGTACACTAAAAACTCATATACTTTTCTTTGAAGAAAACTGAAACGAAAATTAATTTAATAAAAATTTTAGCATTTCAGAACATTTTTAAACAAATCTAAATAATGTACGCTAATGTTATTGTAACTTACATTATCATGATGCATAAGAAAAATACTTCTTTTTTTTTTTTTATCACTCACGGAAATATATAATAAACACTATTGTTTCTAATGTAAATTACATGTAAATAATTTATTCATTAATAATTGCTACAGTTTAAGTAACAGTAATTAGCCGTAAGTTGGAGTTTTTAACTTTGGCTTTAATTTAATGTTTTAACAACACAATACATCATTCAAATGAATGAATCGAAATCTCTCACTTCCTTGAAATATAAATATATAAGAAAGAAAAAAATGTACATAATATACATCAATTATACAAAGTTTTTATCTTCATTTATTAATAAGGATGAATATATTATTTGAGGTCATTTAAAAACAATGAAATATATTTTACAGCAATTTCATTATAATTTATAATCGTGTTTAAAAAATTACATGTACCAATTCAAACTTCCATCTGGCTTTTATATGGTGGTTAGGATTAACCGCTAACACATTTCAACGCGTCTACAAATGATAATGTAAAATGGTGTCAACATCGAGGTCTGTTCAGAAAACAATTGAATTTTATTTTTTTAATCTTTATTATTAATTTTGCAGATTATCAGTGCTTGTCTCCTTCAAAGTATCCCTCTCCGCTATTCATATACTTATCCCGGAGACATTTCCGTTCGCGAAGCAGCCCTGAATAGCTTCATTTGAAATGGCTTTAAGGTCTAAGACCAATTCGCTTTAATGTCATCAATAGTCTCAAAACGGCGTACTTTCATCACCGATTTTTATTTCGTAAATAAGATAAAATCACAAGGAGCCACGTCTGGCGAGTAAGGAGGCTGAGGGAGGACATTCATCTGATATTTGGTACAAACTGACAAATTGACAAAGCTGAGTATGCGGGCTCATCGTCGTGGTGAAAGAACCATGAGTTGTCTCACCACAATGTCGGTCTCTTTTTTGCGTATTTTTTTTCACGTAACTGTTGTAAAACAACTTGATAGTGCGCATGGTTTATCGTTTCACCTTGAGGTAAAAATTCAAAATTTACAATTCCAATAAAATCTAAAATAACAGAGCATCACTTTGACATAAGTTCGATACCGATACTTTCTTGGGGCGTGGAGATCCTTTCAACAACATCGGTAGGTAAGGTGATTTTTAATGAAACCATACAAGAAAAAATCTAGCGAGGTCAAATCTGGGGAGCGAGGAAGCCATGCAATTGGACCTTCACGATCGATCCAATGTCCTGGGAATCGATTATCAAGAAACTCGGACTTCTAGGCAGTGCCCCGTCTTGCGGATAGTAATGGCGTCCATCTTGATCATCATAGTCAAACTGAGAAATTATAAAACTCTGAAGCATGTCCAGATAACCGATACCTTTTATGGTTCCCTACGGACCGTACAGTCTTTGGACCTTGACCTTAGGGCTATCGCGAATGAGCTGCAAAATTTCGTACCAGTTTCGCTTACCCAATATTCAGCAGTTATGGATGTTCACCTTGCCACTGATGTGAATCGTTGACTCATCGCTAAAAATTACATTCTATAAAAATGTATCGTTGTCTGAAATTCTATCCATCATTTCACACAAAACTGCAGCCGAACAACCTTGTTGTCATCTATAATGCGTTGAACTATGGTTAGTTTGTACAGCTTCAAGTGTAAGCGTAGTGCGTTGCGTAATGTGCACCAAACAGTCGTTTGAGGAATGCCAGTCTCACGTGACCCACGTCAAGTTAACTTCTTCTGACTACGTGCATAGTTTTTTCTGAATTGTTCAACAGCAGCTTCAGAAATCTGTGGGTGTACTGATGATTTTGTATGTTTAACAGAACAACCTGTCTCAACAAAGGCAAGGTGCCAAGAGTTAATTGAACGCCTACTGGAGACCCCCTACTGTACTATATGAAAATTAGAGAACTGCAGTTGCTGACTACAAGTTGTAAAACCAAAATACAAAGTCCTTTCCTCACCATTAAATGTATCTATTTTTAACAACACTGATGGCCGCATTCGGTACTAATGAACTACGCGAGTCTAAACTTGATGTGCTTTACTAATGAGATCTCAACAGAATCTAGTTATATAAATAAATATTATTACACGCTTTTAAACTTATGAAATCCTTTTTAAGTCCGGAATTTTAATAATGAAATTTCTCTGATCAGCAGAAAAGCGATTCGGCAAGATAACATTCATCCTGAATCTTTAATTCGTTATTAGCTTTTCTCATAAGTTAAGATACGGCACGAAAATACGGTACATCTAAACAGAAACGCCTAAGATTTATATATGACTAAATAGCTAAAAATAGATTTTCTAAAGTTAAAACAGAACGTATCCGAGAAAGAAAAAGAAAACGAGGATTAAATGTATTCGTACAACGAATTAATCGATCACACTTTATAGATGAAGTTCTTGTCCAAAACAGTCTACAAACTCGGCACGTGTATTGTTAATGTACAATGACAACAAACATCCTAATAAAAAAAAAGAAAAAAAAGGATGAATGAATGAATGAATGGATAGCAAGCAACATTATACAGTTGTGTGTATCGCATTACCGCATTAAGCCGCGAGGGACACTGTCACTAATCAAGGTCGAACAAAAGAATTGACTGAATGGACGAGAAGCGTTCGTTGGCCGGCCGTGCATCCTGCGCGCTAATATTACGCATAATGATCGAACTCGTTAAAATATGGAGTAATTTTATCAAAATATTTGAAAGTAAGCAAAATTATTTCGTTTACAAAATAAAAAATTAACCCATAATAATTCAATCAAAATTATCCTCGGAGTAGTAATACAAAATTAACAGCCTTTACGTAGAATTCTTGTTTTTATTTCTCAAGCAAAAATGTACATTTCTTAAGCGTACAAATCTCCGAGATACATATGACGTAAAACGTTTGAACCGAGGGAAAAATGTTTTATAGATGCTAAAATAATTTAAAAAATTGATACTCATTTTGGACTTGTTCACTCCAGTAACTAGATACGTCATATAAATTGTAGAACAGAAAAATTACTCTTAAACAAATCCAGTAACCAAGCCGTACGAAAAGCTCGGGATATCCCGGATATCATCCATTCGGCTACGACGATGGTTTTATTTATCAAAACAAAGCAAATGAAATATAGCAACAAAGTTTTTTTTATTTATTTTTTAGCTACAACTAATAAAACGCCGTGACACCAATGTTATTAATCGAAATGAAGAGCTTTGATACATATACTTACACCCTTCAAATTAAATCTAGTTAAAAAAAAAATGTATGTACAATATTATTAA
>JAAAKQ030080210.1:0-15077 GCA_010016005.3 Zanna intricata | reverse complement strand
GTTGTTCATTCTTATGGTTACAAACATGAATAGTTACTGTTTTTTCCAAATTTAAAATTATTATTTGTCAAGTCTTTCTGTTAGTATAAATTTATATTCATTATACAGTTTTTCATTCTTACCAGAGTATTTTTATTTTTAATTAATTTACCAATTATCCTCGCATGGCTAGTAGTTAGCCAACGCGCTAACAAAACAAAAAAACAATATTTAATAACTTGGTTTGCATAAAAATGCTAAGAAACAGTAATTTTAATTTGACAAAGAATATATGATCACAATTTAAAGGAAAACTAAAATCACTGTGATTAAAAGTAATACATATAAGAATACTAGAACAGAACAACTTATTTTGAACAGAAAAAAAATGTATTAATTTACTTGAAAAATATTTTCTCATTATTATTGTAATGAATTCCAAAAAATAAAATAATACAACTCATAACATATGTATTATTTTGTACATATAAAACATGGCAACTTTTCTTCAATATATTTAGTTTCCTAATGGTTTGTCCTTTTGTAAAAGTTTAAGTTTGGCAGCTAACTGTTCTTCTTCTGTCAAGATTATATGTAGCTCTCAAATTTTTCCTTTCTTCCTTCAGTTCTTTAATTTTTGCTTGCATGTTCCTTTTCTGCGCTCTATTCTGTTCTTGAGAAAAGTCTTTTTCTTATTTCTGCAAGACATTCTTCATATCGTCTTCAACAGCTTCTTACTGCAGTAAACATCTTTTTTTTAAGAAAACATTTTCCTTGCCCCAAGCATCTACAATTGCAAAATACCTTCTGTTGATAAATTATTGTCTCTTTGTGCAAATTATTCACAAGATAAGAACTGTTAATGGATAAGTTACCTTCGACCATTGTGTTTCCATATGAAAAAATTAGATATAGTTTTGCTATTCCCATAGGTCAACATATTTTGAATTTTTTGCTAAAATACATGAAAAAAATCTTTAGTATCTGGTGAAAATATTTTGAAGTCACTACAAACAACTCCTTTAGCATCCATGCATAGCAAAGAATATTGATTCTCAGTTTTTTCAGCTATATCTTCAGTAAATTTATTACCTTCACATAATGCTCCCAATAAACACTTCACTTTATTACACCCAAGTTCAGGCTCATAAAGGATCATAGCTGGATCTAATGATGACAAACCCCTCACAACTTCATATTTTAAAGGGCTTCGTTCAACAAGCTTTGAGATGAGTTTGGCACTAAACTAAATGATGACACTCTTTACAAAATCTCAAATCATCATCTTTTGATGTTTTTATTTCTTTCAGATATTTAGAAGTTTGAAATCAATGATAAATTTTAATTCACATAAATTTTTTAAGTCACTAAGATCAATTGAAGTAAGTTTCGAAGAAGTGTTTGCAGAAGCCAAAAAATGTCTCTATTTGACTTTAAACTTTCTATTATAAAGCATCTGTTATTGCCTTTGGATGAACGATGAATGTCGGTTCCATCAAAATTACAACGTGATCATTTACCCACAAAATTACTGACTGGCGGCAACAAAAAAACACTCAGAAAGCGATGTCTAATTTGTTACCAAAACGGCAAGTGTAGACACTATTTATCAATGCGAGGCTTGACCAGAAAAAGCAGCATTATGCCTTGACAAATGTTTTAAATAATATCATAATTTATTTTTAAAAAACAATAAAAAAGATGTAAATAGAAGATTTTTCATTAAAAAAAAAAACAACATTCCATTATTCAGTGTTTCAACGCAACAGTGACTCAGTGTATAAAAAGGACACAAAGAAACCGCCAGTGAGTAAATCTTTTCATATATTTTCTATTAAAAAGTAAAACAGCCTAAAAATTAAAGTCATACCAATGATATATAAGTAGACGCACTTGTGCGTTATCAGCACATTTCATAGAAAAATGATGCTGTTTGCGAATGACGCACAAGTGCATCAGACATTATTTATGTACTAAAATCAAATAAAAAAACTATTTTAAATTTTTTTCTGTAATAGGAAATTTAGTATAAAATAAAACAAATGAAAAAAAAAATAATTTCAGCACTGACAAATAAATCATGACACAGCAGCAGCGAACGTGTTAAACAGTAAATTTTAAACCATCTGGTGTTTTAACAACTAATATCAAAATCTACAAAATGTCTAATTTACACAATTATAGAATCAAAAAATCAGTGTAATTCACCTTAAAATATACAATGAAAAATTGAATTTACTAATGATAGTCTTTTAAAATTCCTTGTTTCTTTCTACATTAACTAAAAAAGGAATCCACTAACCTCACCAACTGTTGATTTTTTCTTTGCACTCTGCTTTAGTAACTTTTGCTGGGTCTGTTGTAGTTGTTGCAATTTCAATTGCCGAGTTTCATATGCAAGTTTTTTCCTATCTTGTTCTTGAGCCTGTTGTTCTTTCCATTGTACTTTTTTCATGCGCATATACTCTTGTGCAGCTTTACGATCTTTTACATTTCTTTCTTTTTTTTTGGTCAAACTATCTAATCTCTCAACTCTATCATCAATTTGTTTATGTTTATTTTTTTTATCATCAACCGGTGAGTCCATACTAATTGAAAATTTTATTGCATTTTTAACTGAAAACAAAATAACGTTAAAACAATTTTAACTTCATTAGAAAAGTTAACATTTTTGATTGAATAATTACAAAAAAAACTCAATCACAAAATAAATACCCAAGAATATCATATAAATTTTGATACAAGTATAGATTATAGCTTCTGTATTTTTCTTTCACTCACTCTGAAAAAAAAAAAAACATAATCAGACTATCTTTCAGTAAATACTACCATGAATTAATAATCTTAGTAGAGCATTTAAAATTTCACACTTTTTATTAATTCTGGACAAAACTAAACATCATTCAAATTAAAAAATATTTTAACAGACATTTAGCACATAAATAGAAACAATTAAGGAACAAGAGTTTTATAAATAATAAAAAATTAAAAATGATTTTACTGTTGAAATTCATTTACACCTTTACAAGAATCTTTCTTTTTAATAAACATATGAAAAATGTAATATAATATTTTATAAAATTGCACAAACGACAAGATGAATTCAGCACAAATGGAACATTTTTTTGTAAATGTCCATTAAACTACCACAACCACAATCTCCATGTGAATGATGGGATAACCAAGCATTCCTACACTTTAGAATCAGTTTTGATGTTTAACTCAAATTTATCAATTCTTTACAGTAACTAATAGGTAGTGTTGATATATTCATATGTATATGTTCATTACATTGGTTAGTTTACAGTTTTAAACTAATCTAGAGAGCATAAATGGCTGACTTACCATAAAAAAAAAAAATTTCATGAATATATCAAAATATTATAATTTTGTATAACATACCGACTGTACGATACCTACAGAAGTCTAGGTATTAAAATGAAGAAATGAAGACTTAAAATCAACTTGATAAGTTTTACTTAAAATTTTTCTTTTTAACATGTAAAAATATTAACACTAAAAGGTCAGAGAATTAGTTCAATTAACTTTAAATCATAATTATTACATATAAAACTGGTAAAAAGAAATTATCTAAACACAATTTCTCAAAAACAGGAAGATTTAAATATAAATAATTAAAATTTTTAAATAATAAAATCTTATCTTTATTGTTTAACTCAAATAAGCATTATCAATAATACAACATAATTTATAGCCATTACAATAAACTAAATTTAATATCTGATAAATAAAGAGTCCTGCCTTTTCAGAAGATTATCCACATCATTAAGAAATTAAGTGATAACAGAATTAAATTTAATACTGATAATGATATTACAACATTTCAAATATTTTCACAACAAAAGTTACATAACAACATTGCAATTAAAATCACTTATAATATATTTATCGGGATAAAAAAAAAGAACATACTAAAAAGTAATGTACCACTTACCAGGTTTCACTGACAATGAATTCACTGCTTGAGATTCAGTCTTTTTAATATTCATTTCTTCAGAACTTTTACAATTATAATCAATATCATTTTCTTTATCTCCTTCAACTATTTCCTCAGAGAGTTTGGCTAATTTTGCCTTTACAGAGTCTAAATCTTTTAAAACATTATCTGCTATTGCTGCACCATCTTCTTCTTCTTCTTCATTCTCTTCATCACTGCAATTATTACTTCTTTTTTTTATATCACTGTTGATTTTTTGTATTTCCTTTTTCTTCAATAAATTAGGTGGTTTGTAACGTTTAATGGGTGGAGCTGATAAATTAGTTTTATCAGTTCTTGAATAATTGTCCACAAATTTTTCTTGTTTTAATTTATGCAAATGATCTTTATCACCTAATTTTCTATCATTATCCAAACAATGTCTTTTAACTGTCTTCCCTTTTACATTATTGTTATTACTATTATAACTTCTACTGGTATTACTTTTACCTCCTTCAACATTATTATTAACTAGTTTTGTCCTATTCTTAGGTGAAATATGGTTAAATTTTTCTGTAACTGCCAACGTTTTAGAAGACCTTTCAGTTGATTCAGGTGAAACATTTTTTAATGACATTTTTTTCATTCCAGGGGTTAAATTTAACTTATTGTATGTATCAAATTCATTGTTTTCAACATGGTCTTCACTTTTGACATTTTCTGAATGTACTTTCTCATGTTGAGATTTCTTAACTGTAAAGAGAAAATAATTATTTTCAACAAAAATAAGTAATTATAAATTGAAATAATGAAGATAAAATTTTTTGGGTAAATAAACGTTTTTGAAGACATCTTCCTTCTCCATATTAAATATCTTCCAGACCATAACAGGAGTAATAAATAGATAAATTATTCTAACAGTAACAAAAGGAATTGTTCTGATGTTTGTCAAATGAAGTACAAGTAAATTTAGATCATAATAGCTTCACAAAATATAAAGAGAATAAGATAATAAATAAAATGAAAACAGTTTTTCAATAAAATAATTAATAATTGACAATAAAATATAATTTAAGAACAAAGAAGGTAATTAGTTAAAAATTTATATAAATAATAATGAAGTAAGTTAACCAACCTAAACTAAATAAATGATAAAGCATTACAGTAAAGAAAGACATCAAAACATATATTAAAACATATTTTGTTCAACAGAAAAGTGAAAATATAATTTTAAATGTTTCAGGGGGGGAAAAAAACAAAAACAAAATTGTTGTAACAGACTGAGTACTGAATTTTGCAACAACTAACAAATGCTTAATGTGTAGTTCAGTGCTAAAACTGCTAAAATAAAGAGCAAAGAAATTGTATATTCTCTGTTTTATAATAAGGATGTACAAAAAAGCATATCAGGGTTTTTAATTTCTTGGATGAGGTGTTCAGAGCAGATTTAAGGCTAGAATCAAAGAACAGAAAGTGATGTTTTAGTTGCTCTCATGGTCATAAGAGTGATTAATTGCCTATGTTTCCTCTTGACAGTGCCATTAGCAAAGATGGTGAATCCTGAACGGAAAGCCTTTTGTGCTACAGTTTGCTAAATGTGAATCCATAGTTACAATTCAATATGCCTTCTGTAGAAAGTTTAATCAATAACATTAACAATCGATGATGTCATATCTGGATTGAAATGACAAGATGTCTTTATAAAAGGAAGAATAGCAAGAGAGGAAAGTGTAGAAAAGGGACTTCCTCAAAATTAAACGTTTTCTATACGATATCTAGACAATAACAAAACTGGTTGCCGAGCAAGCATGGTATCAAAATAGATTAATGTACTTCCGGTAAGCCATACTCCTGTATCAGACTGGATGTCATCACGTGGATTACGCATATGTAGTTCTGTAGGAAACATTGAATTATTAGACAGGAAGTCATATTTACAATTGACACTCTGGTATTTATTATACAATCCATATGCTACTCCGACCAACATAAACTGTTCACTATTAGCTTTGGTTATTTGAACACTTGTAAAGAATGGTAGAATCGATAGGCCATCCTTTTTTGGTGAAGAAAGCATAACAAGAGTTGCTTATGTTAGTATTTATGTTTATAGTTTTCCTCAAATGCAAGATGGACCAGGGAATTTTATTTTGTAATAAGATAGTGCATCTCCTCACCGGCATAACTCTGTATAGGATCAGTTGAATAACAATTCCCAGAGAGCTGGATGGTTTGGCAGGACCCAACGACAGAGCTTGTTTACAATGGTCACCCAATCTGATCCTACATGATTTTTCCCTTTGGTGTTTTATAAAGAATTTTGTCTATGCACCTCCACTACCTACTGATCACCCGATTTGAGGCTGAGTAGTGAAGTTGCTATTGCTTCTACTACTCCAGACGTGCTGATAAAAGTGTGGGATGAACTCTATCAGTTATGTGTGTGCTGCATGATGGTAGATGCTTGCATCAAATGCTAGTAGGAAGCACTCTTACTCTTTCATTTTATTTGTGATCCAATACTATACGATAAAAGTTAAAATATTAAATAGCTTTAAAACCCCAATATTATTTTTTGTACAATCTTTATTATTACGTATATTTTAAAAATATAACTTTCAAGTGGTAATTAATCAAGAAAGAACAGAAAACTACAAATATTGAACATATAAATAAAAATATAATTTATAACTTGCAAAATATTTTATTCTTCCTATTCATAATATTATTTATTTATAGTCAATTTAATTTTTTTTTTCAATGTAATTACCATTATAGACATTTCTCATTTAAATTTAATAAAATTTACGATCAATAAAATTAACAGAAAATGGAATATGTAAGCTATCAAAACTTTTATATTTTAGCTTTGAATAAAGAAGATGTAGATGTACTTGGTACAAAGAATTTGCCTTAGCACAAATAACCATATAATGATTATAAGTAACATGTAATTTTTGTAATATTGAACAAAAAAACACAATAGAATCATAACAACACTAATAAAGTGAAAAAAAATAAAAATTTAAATCATAATAAATAAAAAAATAATATGGACCCTGGATTTGAACTAGGCTACTCATAATATTTTCTATTAATAATTACTAATGATTAATAAAATATCAATCACTATTTTTAGCATTTTAGAAAATATAAATAAGAATGATTCTTATGAGTCACATAATGTTTAAAGAGCTCAGCAGTGTCTAGCAACTGTGTTGGTTTAATTGAATGAACAAAATTAAAAAGGGTTACATAATATTACACACTACAGAACTGTTTGAAAGATAACATGGAATGTAATAAGGAGTAATTTGTTTTAAAGAAGAACAGTGTAGTTTTAGGAAGAGAAAACAGACTTTGAATATTCAACATCGAAGCAGGTCTATGAAAGGAAATGGAATATCAGAAAGGTATCGTACTTTCTCTGTAACTGAACAGTAGCATCTTCATCTTTCACTTAGAGGTTCTCAGCTTGAATTCCTGTTGGGTTTGTTATTTTTCAAATAGCACAAATATCTCATACCATATACCTACACACAAGCTTGAGTTTCTATGCCAAACAAATGATCTAATAAAAATAATTCTGTTCTTTATTTGCTACCTGACCAAATCAAGAACACCTGTGCAGATGGAATTAGAGAGAATGAAAATAGAGAAGGATAATAGAGTCATAAGTACTGCATGACATATGCCAGAGATATGTGTAATTTATAGTAGGAAAAACAGGTTTTTTCAATCTAAAACGGTTTTAGATTGAAACAGATTTAAGACAAGGAATCTTTTAATTCCTAATAGATAAGAATGGTGAATATAACCAGTAAAACAAAAACATTAGAAAGAAGCACTATTTCTATAATATTTATTATAAAATCGTTATATGAAAGAAAGATAAAGGAAATTTAAAGAAAGTTACCATCTCAAATCAGGAAATTAACAAAAGTGGATAAAAGTAACACAAGAAAAACAAGATAATTCTGTATATCTAAGGCCACTGTAAACCATTTGATTAGTATAGAAATGAAGCTTCAGTTGCAAACTTGACCTTTGATCTGTTCAATTCAATTGCACAAGTTCAAAATGCAACAGAACCTAAACCTCTTGCTGTTAAGTGCAACTGCATAAGTTCGCAATACATCTAACAACTATATTGGTTGATAGTGTAACTAACTTCACTGCAACTTACAAGGCACAAAGTCCAATCCTGTCCTAGAAATGCTGTGCAACTAAGAAAGCTATAAAAAAATTTAACAAATTAAGACAGATTTCCAGATAAATGAGATATGGTTGATCAAGGGTGTAATTGGTGCATAAAAATCTTCAAAAGTTAGCCTTCAACTCAGAAGTTACCTTCAACTTAGAGTAACCCGATATTACTTTTTGAGGGTGGTAAAGAGATACAATGGGATGTACTAATGTATGGGAGTCAAACATTTTTTTGAAGTGCTAGGATTCACTGTTTTCAGACATTTGCAAGGAAACTACACAATTAAAGTAAAACCATTAATAAAAATAGGAATTATTACATTCAATATTTCAACAATCAATCACATCTCGAAAACCTTAACTTACATACATAGTTTCTAAAGATAAAGATTAGAAATCAGAGTTACAGAGTTTAGAAGTTGTATAAACAAAAAAAAAAAAAGAAAAAAAGAAGGAATTGGAAGTTTTCTTTTTCTAAAAAAAAAGACATAATAAACACTCTTGTCTTATTCAAATGAATTCTTATGTAAAAAAAAAATCCAGGCTTTAACTTGTTATATATTACAATATTTACATTAGTAAATTATAAAATTAAAATAATTCAGATGCAGGTGTTTTCTATTGTAAAACAAATTATAACTGGATTTAATATACTTACTCTTTTTAGGAGGATCTTCACTCACAATACGCATCACTTTAACTTTTTTTCCATCAGAAGTAACATATTCTCTTATAACACTGTTTCCTTTATTTTGAGTGGTTGAATCACTTTTCAGTCGCTTCCAAGGTTGTCGTTGCTTATCAGATAGATCATCAACATTACAAAACCCACGATAACCAACACTTGGTGGTAAAACAGTTATTTTACGGGTTACAACATCATTGTTAGAATTATCACCACTATTCTGATTTTCAGCAATACTATCATGCCTTAATACGTGTAAATTACTAGTTGCTTCTAATTTACGAACTATTTTACCAGAAAATTTACATGGATCTAACCATATTTCTTCATTTTTATAATCTACATTACTTGCAAAATCCTTTTCTACAACTTTCAATGAATTCGGTATATCTTCAACATTATCAGCGACAATGGACGGTACCGATACAATTTTTTCTGAAATATCTTCACACTGATTTAAATTATCAACTGGTCCCCAAGAAGCAAATAAATCACTTTCTTCAGCATTACTACTTAAAGCCAGATCTAGCCGTTCTTTATTATAACTCAATGACATTTCTTCAAATCAACTGAATCTGAATAAATTCACTAGAAACTGTAATCTAGCTATAGAAGACGAAAATCTGAAACTATCAAAATAAGATAAAATTATGGAATGATATAGTTTATTATCCATCCTAATACATAAATATAGAAGTGTTCACAGTGGCGAATGTAGGTTAAAATTTTGGGGGGAACTCATGACCCCCCCAATTTTTAAAATTAACCATCACCCCCAAAAAGTTTTTTTTATTAAACTCTAAATCTAAGATTATTTAAGGATTGTGTAAAGGGGTTCAAACACAGTGAATATTTGACAATGAAAACAGAATATTGTTTTATTACAAATTATCGATACACTGAACATGTAAATAAAAAGAAGATTGCCTTTTCATGTAGGCCAGTGTTTACAAAATGAAGTCCAGATTTCTTGGTACACTTGAAAACTTGTCAAGAACTTCTTCACCGCTAATTGTAATGTTTCTATGGATGGAAAGTAAGGCTAGCCCATTAAGCATACATTCATATGTGCTGTTCCTTAAATAAGTCTTCAAACTTCTTAGGCTAGAAAGAACTTTCTCCACAGTTGCAACAGAAACAGGCAGAACTGTTAGTAGTTTCAAAAGGATATAAATGTTGGGGAAGAAAGTCTTATCACATTTTTCTAGAGAACAGATGGCGGTTTTAGAAAGATTTTCAGGTTTATCCTGACTCCAATTTTCTTTCCACATGAACTCGCTTTGCATGATCTCTTTATATGACAAATCTTCATAAAATTGAAGGCAGCTTCCAATGAACAGAAATCTGTTTTGATACAAATTCTGGAAGGACGTTTTTGTAAGGATGCAATTGTCTGTGTTCATGCATGTGTCGAATGCCATGCATGTACTTTAAAGTTATTAATGATTCATTAAACGTATTCAAAGTTAGCTTAGTAATATTTAAACATTTTTATATTTTTTCTGATTTCGGGGGCCCCCCCTGGGTCCCCCTTATATTCACCCTTGAATAGTTTTTCAACACTATTATTATGGCTAAATATTTTTACTTGAAAAAGGCAGAACTAATGAAAGAAAAGGCCTAAATCAATTTTAAAATACCAGATCATGCAAGTATATTTTTATTTAAGATATTTGATAAATAAATCACAAGAAATTTGTTCTAGTGTTCAAATTTATACGTAAAATTTACAACAAATTTATATGTAAAGCTTTTTGAATCAATGGTTTTATCATCGGTTATAAAATACTACATCAGATATTGCACTGTTACTGCTACAGTAATTTTTATATTAAGTTTATATGTATATGAAACATAACCCCCTCAAATTCTTTTTACCACTGAGTTAACTAGATAAATTTGTGGCATTCTTCCTTGCAACAAGAACAAGAACAACAAAATTTTAATGAACATATATTTCACTCTTTTATTTTTGGGCAGCAGTGGGGTGATAGCCTCCACCCCAAAGGTGTAGGGCAAATTTTTTTTATATATAAGGAATCAATAGTCATTTGATATATCATTTTAAAGAGCTCAATGACTGAGAAAAATTATACAGTTAAAACTAAATTATGACTGCCCTAACCAAAATGGTGGTAAAACTATTGGTTGTATGCTCCTCTTAAATTGTTTTTTGTTATCTGAGGAACTCCAATTCTCTCTTTGGAAATTTTCTATGATAAGAGGCTAACTCAGTAAGCTTCAAATTTGAGTATTTAGCCTTCAAAGGGGACAGGGGGCAGGAGTGGTTCCAACATTTTAAATGGGACGTATGGTCATGTGATATTGTGTTTTAAAGATCTTTGTGAAACAAGCAAAATGGTATTAAAGAATTAAATTCTGATTATTTGAACCAAAATGGTAACCAAAAACGTTATTACATTACTTAAAGTTTAATTATTAAAATTTTTTAAATGCTTTTTTTAATTAGGCTTACACGAAGAATCTTATTTAAGTAAATAACAGACATCTTTTTATTCAAAAAGTCCTATACTATCATGAATTAAAAATACTATCTAATAAAATTATTTCAGTTAAAAAATGTTATTGCTTCTAATCTTATTTATTAAATATTCAAACTGTCGTTCCTGTTCTTCCATACAGTAATACAAATGCTTCTCAAAAGAGTTTCTCTCATAATACTCATGTGACTTTCTCGTGTTACTCAGCAAGTTTTCTTAAGACCAGTACTTACTACTACATTTGTTAACAGCTCCAAATAAAATAAATGAGGATTTGTCAGTAAACAATATGTTGCAACTAGAAATAGTTATACTCTATGTCAAAATTTCACTGAATTAAACCCTTCGTCAAAATTACCTTTCAAGTTCTTGTACTAATTGGATTTTGTAAGGATAGTATTTATGTTTTTTGCACTGACCACCTATACCAAATTCAATTAGCTTACAGAATTGAAGTAAACAAACTGCGCATATGAGTGTTCAGGCAGCTGATTCACAATTATCTCAAAATTGAACACAAGAACAAAAGACTGATTATACATGAATGTATGAAAAGATCAATTTTAATGGAACTAAAATTCATAATATTATAAATTTATAACCATTTGATTACACAAGTGATGTATGACTAATTAATTATACGGTTGACTGATATGAGCAATGATTGTTGTGTTGTATATAGATACGGCAACACAATGTGAATCAACATTAATACAAGGTATGACGTGGCAGAAACGTTCCTTGAATGCTTTTATTTCTCCAAATAAAAATACTATTTCTACCCTATCTTGAACTGAAAAAGTATCGTGAGTTTTTTTTCATAGTTCACCAACTTTCTAAGTCAGGTTAAACTTTTTTTTATCTAAATTAATCTTTTTTTCAAATTTTGATTTCTTTAAATTTTGTTACTTTTATTTTTTTTTTTAAACAGGCAAATAAAAAAACAAAATTTCATCCAAAAATAACACTATTTATTTATACACTTAAACATCTGTTAGCTGTCTCTGTTTTTCTGTTTAGCTTCCGGAACTACTGTAAGGTATTACTTCAGAGGATGAATGGGGATGATGTGCATGAATGCAAATTAAGTGTAGTCTTGTACAATCTCAGGTTGACTACTTCAGACCTATGTAAACAACTGGACAGTGACCCGTGGGGACGAGCGTACCAAATTGTTAGGAAGAGGTTTGGCAGAAAATTGCCCATCCTCATGGAAGAACATATTACATTACAGATTGCACGTTTATTTCCGATCTGCGATGGAAACGAGTTGGAACCAACAGAGAGTGAGACTAGGATATACACCAAAAGAAATTAAAATCGCAGTTTCTAGACTGGCGAACAATAAACCCCCGGGTCCAGATGGGGTCCCTGCTCTGATTCTTAAAGGTCTATTTCGGCTATTGCCATGGGCAATCACGGATGCGGTTAATGCGGGCGTTATGAGGGAGGAATTCCCTGAGTGCTGGATGGATTCGCGTGCCGTGTTCCTTCCTAAGACCAAAGTAGTAGGTTCAATTGCAGAATTTAGACCCATTTGTCTGATTAACAACATCGGAAAGGCCGTAGAGAGACTAGTTGCTGCTAGATTATCAGAAGAATTAAGATTGGGCCAGGATATTCATCCAAATCAATTTGGCTTCAGGCAGGGTCGCTCAACCATAGACGCGGTGTTAAAGGTTGTTACTTGGGCAGAGAGAGTCAGACAGGGAGCATGGCGCACGAGGGGATTGCCACTCCTGATTTTGCTGGATGTCAGGAATGCTTTCGGTTCCGTGGCTTGGAGTGCTATAATGACTGCGTTAAAGATCAAAGGCATCAGCCCTTATTTTAGGAGACAGGTCAGGGCTTTTTTGCTAAACAGGAGGATCATCGCCGACTCCGAAGGAGTTAAGAGTTATATTTCAGGCCTCCAGTGGTGTTCCGCAGGGCTCCGTTCTCGGCCCTCTGTTATGGAACATTGTTTACGACGGGGTTCTCAACTTGAAGCTGCCAAAGGGGTCAAAACAGTCGCTTATGCCGATGATTTAGCAGTTCTGGTCGAGGGGAAGAAAGAAGTGGAAGTCCAGGCCAGAGACAATGAGGTGTTAAGGAGAATCCAGGAATGGATGACGGAACAGGGACTAGAATTGGCTCCAGCCAAGTGTGAGTACATTACCCTGACTGGGCGCAGAAGAATCTCTCAGATATACTTACCAATTGGACAACATCGGCTCCAGTCATTGAGCAAGTTGAAATATCTGGGAGTAACCCTGGATCGAGGTCTTCGCTTCTCTGAGCATGTTATTATGTGCTGTAACACAGCAGAAGGAACGCTCGCGGCTCTGAGGCCTATACTGTCGTTGAAAACCGCTCCACTGAGTGTCAAAACGTCGACTCATTGCGTCCATAGTGACGGCGACAATGTTATACGCGGCATCCATCTGGTGCCCTGCTTGCTATCAGGACATGCAATCTGCGGAGACTCATCAACATCCATAGGAGATCTCTTTTGGGGGAGGCATCGGTTTACTGGACAATTTCTTACGAGGCCGTATGCACAATCACTGCAGTTCCACCCATAGATCTAACCATCTGGGAGCGGAGGGACAGGCATGGAGGCTTGGACAAAATGGAGTCCAGGAGTCGGCTTCGAGCCAAATGGAGGTCTAGGTGGGTCTCATGTGGGAAGGCTGCCTGGACAAAGAAACTGATCAAGAACCTAGATGCCTGGTGTGACAGACCACATGGAGAGATAGACCACTACATCACATAAATGCTGAGTGGGCATGGGAATTTTGAGGCCTACCTTTACTGGATCGGTAGAAGAATTTCTGCCAACTGCATGTTTTGCAACGGCCATGATGATGCTGAACAATACTTTTTGTTTGTGTAAAGTGGGAAGAGGAACGAAGGAAAAGCAACATGCTCACGGTGGACACCCTGTTTTTATTGGAGATAGAGAAAAAAAGGCAGGACTTCAGCCGCTTCTCGGCGGTGGTGCCGCGTGCTAAGATGGAAAGCAGAAGGGGAGGGTTTTGATTACACAGAGGGGGCTTATGGCAGTAGAGCCAAGACAGAAGTCGGACGGCAAAATTGGGGGGGAGGGGAAGGACAGCCTCCTGCTGAGTCGCCGCACGTCTCGGCTTGCAGGGATGGGAGGCGATGATAACGCACGAGGATCCCGAACCCTTGGCGTTGACACACCAACACAAACACGGAGGAGCCAGGGAGATTGACAGTCACCCTGCTGAGTCTCCACGGGTCCCTGATTTGGGATGAGTGGTGATGATGACGCAGGGGACTCCTATCCTGCCGGCGTGGACACGTGCACGCACACACACAGACAAAAAACAAAAACAGTATGTGTGGGTGTTTGAATGAGCGAGTGGATGTGAATGTTTTTTATTTTGCAGATGATGTAAACAAGAACTGGGCTGTATGCTAAGAGTAAGGTAAGAGGACCTGAGTTCACTTAGGAAACAGACAAGCAGAAAGCTGAAGGAGGAAGACTAGGAAACACTACTGAAAAGCCCACTGAGTGGTGAAGAATCTGACTGGAGGGGAAAGGGGCGACGGATAGCCCTCTGCTGAGTTGTCACACGCCTGGGCGCCCTCGGTTGGGTGGCGATGATGAGCAAGGTGACTCCTGACCCTCTGATCCCAAAGGAACCTCCCCGAAGCTGACTAATACTTAATTAGGGGCCGATCTCGGAGAACGGTGAGGGGGTTTAGTCGGTATGGGGCAGGTTATATATGCCTAACAACACCTTGGCAGAACCTGTTAGCT
>JAAAKQ030080177.1:0-15077 GCA_010016005.3 Zanna intricata | reverse complement strand
TTTAATTTTAGATTTTAATAACATAGATTTAATCCGGGCGATAATAACGCCCAGGCGTTGTTCGCCCTCCAAAAAAAAAGTATATTTTAATTCAGTGCTAAAACCAATTTTTTAGTTAGCTTTTTTCTGCTCTCGATACAACGGGCTGAAATGTAATACACAGAGGAATGTAACGGGAGAAAAGATGCCGCACTTTTAGTTTCATTTCCCTATAATTAATATTCCAAAACTCGTTGACCTACGCCCTCTCATTTTCTGTTAGTCGCCTCTATTATAGAATTCAATACACCCGCTATAGCAACACATCTTAAAACGACGTACAGAGACTGAATTAACTGAACAACGGAAAAATTAAACGCTTGTAACATTCGTTGTCAGCTGAAAGCCGTTTATAATGATTAAACTCTTAACCAAAGTACTGTGAGTAGGTAGATAATAAAATTTCGTCCGTTAGAAACTGATAAAAGCAACTGTTGAGGATGAACCTCGCGGTGATCTATCACTTTTTGTAACTGACAAAATCACCAAAAGGATGTGGAGAAATTGATTCAAAATGACCTTCGTATCATACAAAAACGCCACATCACCCACACAGACACATCGAAAAAACAAGTGCGATACATTATGGACAACTGGGCTACCGTAATATCGTTTTTGCGATAGGAGCCAAGCTAACTCATAGAAAAAACAAAATAACGACAAAAGGGATTTTGTGAACTGCTTCTGAAACATTGTCGTAAGGAGAAAAATTACTTCCTTTTCAGTATTTTGATGGGAGACAAATTTCATTACGACCAAGAAAAAAAACGTCAAAAAAGGAATACCAAGCTTACGTTTTGCCGCAATCAAAATAATTCAAATCACAATCGTCATCAAAAAAAATCTCTATTGACAACGTTCTCGGATTCCAAGTTCATGTAAGCGACTATCTGGAAGCTTAATCGATGTACATTCTTTGCGATATATAATGACGTGCGATATTAAAACAACTTACGAGTTGTGCGTCGTGTTCGACAATAAAAGGAGCCGATAATTCTGCAAATAGATAATGCTCGACTACAAATATTACGTGCAACCTTCGCGGTTGAATTTGAAAATTGAATCTATTTCACACCCTTCATATTCCATCAGATTTGGAGCCCTGCGATTCTTTCCACATTTAAAGAGGGTTATTAAGGATATTAGATGCCCCACGAATGACGATTTGAAGGACGCGATGATGTTGTGGATCGTTGAAAGACCGCCACCATTCTTCAATGACGGAAAAATGAGAAAACTGGTTTACCGTTGGGAGTAATTTGTATTTGTAAATGGTGACTTCGTGAAAAAATAAATAAAAGTCTTTGTACCAAATAAAATTAACTTTAATGCCATATTTGTTTCGTTTAACTATCTCTTTTTTATTTTCGAGTTTTAGCGATTTCATATTACATTTCTGATACCCTCGTTTTAATACCGTATCTATTTCAATATGGAATATGGAATCGGTATAATTATTATATTACATAATATTTTCATTGACAGATAAATTAAAATTAGAGATAAAAATCTATTTAATTGGAATTTTATATCAGTTCTTTTATTTTTGTATATACGGATCAATTATCTGCGTTTCGACGCAATTTATTCATTTTTCACTGATTCATTATTATTCGTTAAATTTAACTAGAATTAAATGGAATTATTAAAAGCGCATAAAGTACATTTATAAATGTTAATGTAAATTGCATTAATAATAGTGAAAATCGATAATATAATAATCGACATCGACATTAATTTACATTATTCAATCAATAAATTTAATTGAACGATGATTTATTTTAAAGCTTATCAAATAACAATTTAAAAATAATAATAGTAAAACAGAATAATTATTTGAAAATAAAACTTTATTCAAGATGGAATATTTGTTTGATAATTTGAAGTATGATACATAGTCACATCATGTATGCACGCACCCGCGCGCACACAATTTATCTTTGTAATAATACGTTATGTCACATATTCAATTAATATTAACCTTGAATTTTTATAAGAAGGCTTTTGTTCATGTAAAAATATTACACACATGCGTATTAGCACACGTACCCATATACATATTAGACATACGATAGTCTTCCTATTAAATGCGTCATTGTAAGTAGATCTTAGTTAGAAATAAATTTCTAGCGCGTATTTAAAAAAATAATAATCATAGTAAATAAGGAAACATTTACGAGGAAAACTTGATTTAAGGTGCAATAGTTAAGAAATATGATGAAGTTTCTTTAGAATTTTTTTTTTCTAGAAATATACAAGAAATGTATTCTTGTATATTTCTAGAACATAATAATAAATGGTAATTAATGAATTATAAGCCAGTAAATTATTAATGAATTCACTTAAATATTATAAGAGCAAGATAAATGTTCACAATCGGATACCGATGAAACGAACGTGATTCATTTAAAGAAGAATCTAAAGCTGTGATTCTAATATTCAATAATAATTCCAATAAAAGCACAAATAACAATCAGCTCCTAAAACAAAGATTCTAAGTAAAAATGTATCATTTTTTTTTCGTTTTTTATAAAAAAAAGTTATAACAGTCAAATTTCTCCAAAAGAGGATTTATTACGCCTTTTAATGTTTATTTCTTTCTAATTAATTTTCATTCATTCAAATTCGTTTTCGTGTTTTTTGAATTTCAGGGAAATTTTTGCTTGCTGTTCAGCTTGTTCTTGTTTCCGACCGTTTTCATCTTTTCACCAAGATTCCTTTTCTGTTCGTCATCTCAATTCTTGCAGTCATTGGTTTGTGGTTTTTGTGATTAAAGTTCTTAAATCTGTTGATTATTTTCCTGAATTAATCTCTGTCTTGAATGATATCTTCTATAATCTTCATTTCCTCCCGGTCTTTTGCGTTTCTTTAACCGAGTAGGTCGTTGCTTTCATCTGTGTAAAGCGGTTGAACATTCTTTTGGTCAGTTTGTCTTCCATTCTTTTTAGATATCCATAAACTTTTTCCGCCTTATCCGTACGCTATCTGTGAAGATTTCTGTGCGTTTGTAGAAGCTTTCGTTCGTCCGTATTTCCCAGGTGCTCTCTTCTTTGGTCCTAATATTTTCTCGAGTATTCGCCTTTTTCTTTTCTCAGTTTATGTTTTTATTTTTCCTTTCTTTTAGAGTGTTAGGCATTCTGATGCATATAACCTTTGGAAAAAGTTGTAATGTCTGATTTTGACTTTTAGAATATACTGATATATACAAACATATTCTTTTAGAATTTGTTTGTTGTATCTGTTTGGCGTAATTCGGTATGCTTGATCCAATTTTTTAACGCGTACTATGTTTACTTTTTTATCCAGTCTGTTGGTTTATATCCATTCTCCTAAGTACTTAAAGTTGTCTATTCTTTTGATTTTGCCATATTTCGTCTTCATGTTATTTTTCCTTTTGGTTTTTAATTTCCATGTATTCCGTTTTTTAGTAAGGAATTTGAAAGCTGGTTTTTCTAGCGATTTCTTGGTCTCGATCATTACTTGCGTTTCCTCCTTGTTCTGCTTTAGTAAGGCGAGTCTTTGCTTTTTCCAATTTGTATACCTTTAATATCTTCCTTTTTCCAGTTCTTGTTTCCATGTTACTTTTTTTTCAGAATTAGGTTAAATAGACTGAGTAATTGCCCCCTTCCTTGACACAATCCTGATTTTATTTCAATCGGTTCCGATATTTCATTCTCCGAGGAATTTAACTTTAGAAATGGTGTTGTGTTAGGATTAGGGTTTCGAATTCTTAAGGAAGGAGTTTGTTATAGGAGTTCTCAGGAACTCCCACAACAAAAGAAATCGAATAGAACAAAACAAAATTTAGCTGTAAACAAAATAGTAAAGAAATAAACAAAACTAATATCACTAAATTTGGCGATAGCAACTACAAACTAACATTCAATAGCCTCAAGTCAAGCACGTGGAGACGTTTTAAACCGCGGGATGTCCCCACTGTTATCAAGCAGATTGATCACTAAGTAGATGAGTTGATTTTCTAGAGGTTGTTGGTATTTAACACAATACTGTGTCACAACTTCACAAACCGTTATTTAAATCTTTCGTCTTGTGGTTGCTCACTTACTAAATCGAAAACAAAACAAATAGATACTTCCAAATGTTCCAAAAATGATTTTCATAATAAAAATAATATTTTTCAGGTAAAAGATATTAATATATCTCAGATAATAATGGGTTAATTACAAGTGGTAGGCTTGGCGGGCTATTCGTGTAGGTGTTATTTATCTATTACGTGGTATTTATTTACAGAGAAATATTTTTTAATAATATCATAGGGAAACTATCGATGAAAATATGGAAGGTGGAATAAAAATTGAGAATATAAGGATAAAATTGCTGGCTTATGCTGACGATATTGTCCTATCGGCTTCTGATCGACTTTCTTCGCAGAAGATGATAAATGTGCTGCAAGAGTATAGTCCGAGGTGGAATTTAGAACTGAACCTTAATAAATCAAACATTGTCGATTTTCGTAACGAAGGAAAATCAGCAAAACATGAAGAATCAGCAAAAATGTCGAATTTAAGTCGTTAATACGTATAAATATATGGGTTATCTTCCACAATATCATTAGAAAATAAATTTTAAAGAAAGATCTTCAGCTGCGAAATTTGCATTATTCCGATTGCGAAAAAAATTGGAAGTATTTAATGCTGTTTGTAGGTGGCCTATTAGCTGTTACGGGGCTCAAGTCTGGGGTTATAAAATGCACGATACATTAAAATAAATGCAACGGTTTTTCATTAAGAGAGATTTGGTCTACCTAATAAAGCCCAGAATATAGTTTATATCTTGAAACTAAATTGCAGCCTACATTTTTGTATACATTAAAACTACATTTGAAGTTTATTAAAAGATGTTTCACTTACCGTCAACGAGATACCCTAAAATGTTACTTATAGAGTCATTCAATAGAAAAATTTATTTGCATTATGGGTGAGAATTTTAACGTAAAAGTTATTATGTTGCTGATAAATTTTTTTACAATTGAAGATTTGAAACCGGATATCTTGTCTCTGATTTAATTTATTGATTCATAGCGATATACAGTAATGTTACACATTTTTCCCTCTTAAAAGGAAAACCGAATTTACTGAGCGCAGTATTATTACATGAATAAACCATTATTATAATACAATCTATTTATAGCTAAATTAATAAAAAATTAAATTACGCTTTTTACAATTAAGGGTTTTAGGATGTTCATAAAAACAATATAAAATATATTCTAATATTAGAATGTTTAAACATTTCAGCCTTGAATTGTAATCTAATATTTATGTTGAAAATGACGCGCACTTTTAGTTTCAAACTAATTTAGCCAAGGGCAATTTATATACATATATATACTAACCGGCCGATGTTAAAACAAATCGTCATTCATATAGCTTACAGTAAATTATATACACACGTAATATTTTTTTTAAAGAGAAAAAAAATTAAGAAAGAGGAAGTACCTGAATTTTTGTTAAAAAAAAAGAAAAAAGTCACATACGGTTATAATCTGTCAATAAATGTTTGTTCTTACATGTAATACGGTACAAGAATTTGTTTACAAACCTTGGATCTTGAGATATTTATAAATAATCATCACTTTATGGAAAAATATATATATTTGCTAAAAATAGTGATGATTCGGTGTTAACAACCAATTAAATTTCTTCCTATACTCTCACAAAACAACAGAAAAAAGTATTTACCGCGTGGCGCCTCACCAGTATGTGTAATAAAGTATATATATATATATATAAAGAAGATTTTGTTATTCAATATGTTACATTTTAATTTGCGAAATTACTATTCCAGCTAATTCGCTAGATTTATACAAAAAAAGAAGAAAAATTGAACAACAAATACGGGGAAAAATGTTACAGATTACAGGAATTTTCCATAGTAGATTAACTAATGAAAAAAAATTTAATGTAAAAAATATTATTTATCTAATAAACTCTGTTAATGTCATAAATTAGATAAAACATAGAAATTACGAAACCAAATCGGTTTTTTCGTTTTATGTTCTTTGTCTAACGAATCTGTACGTAATATACAATCAAAGGAAAAACTAGAAGTCTTAAGGTTAAGGGGTTTTAAAATTTGGTCTTAATTGTTTACCGTTTTTAATTATTTATTATTATTATTTTTTTAATCTTATCGTTCATCACTTATATTGCAGTTGTATATAAATCATTTATAAATACATACTAAAAGATTTTATTATATACAATGTGTTCTGTAAAGATTTTATCCGATAAGGAAGTAATTTGTTTTAATTTGATACGCAAAACAAATTAACTGAAAATAACGCAATTAAAGAAAAACATAAAGTTTTTTAAAGGAATTGATTTCTTACATAATATTTCCGTACGGGAAGTAAATGAACTGTACAACTTGATTTCTGAGTTACCGTTGACTCGGATGGATTGGGAATCTAGGCTTAAATAATAAGGATTAACGCCGGAAGGTATGGGTGAATAAAATGTATAAAGGGTATTTATTTTTATAAACAGTAACAGATAAAGGATCCACCGTTACCAATTCAAGACAACTTTTAAAAAATCTGCGAAAAACTACGTATTCTACTTTTTGACTAAGATTTTCCGGTGTACTGAATAGAAAAATAAAATAAAATGGCCCCCCTAAATTGATATCTTCGATGCTTAGAAGGAGTTCAGAACGAATTCAGAAGGCTTTTCCGACAGGTCTTCCGTAAATAATGGTACTTTTAAAATGACCGGAAAATACAGAAAAGAACACGAAAATCGTTTAAATCAGCCAAAACAAAATAAATTTTTTTTTTATAAAAGTCGTAATCTGTTATACGTACAATGACAGAATTTGAAAAAAAGTGGTCAAACTGAATAAGTAATGAGAAGAAAAGTTAATAATAGGAAAGTCAGGAAATGTGAAAAAAATAAAAGAACAAAAAAATATATAAAATAAATAATCATTTACACGCAGTCAATTGTTTCAATATATAATGAATACCGGGTATTCAAAGCGGATATTGATGTAAATAAACGAGGTAGGAGTAACCAGTAACTATGGAAACGCACGCCCTCAGATAAACGTATTGATTATTAATGTTTGTTTCCATACCAACAATTATTCCAAGAAATGAGCTTCGGTTTATCCATAACGTTATTACAATAAATGAAATATACCTCAGTAAATTTATACTATTAATCCTCTGTCATATTTTTCTAATATAACAGATTGGTACTCTTAAAATGTTTTAATTGAAAAATTAACGATTTCTCCCGATTAAAAAATATTTAACTTTAGTAAGATGGTGAACATATTCTCAACACGTTACAGCCTGAATTCAAACCAGGGACTTTTCGAATGAGAAACTTAAAACGTAACCGTTTCGCCATGGGGTTCACCAACTTTAATTTAGTTGTATTTTTAATTCTACTTAGTTATTAATGTATTTAACTTTTGCGCCTAAAATTAAAGCTTACCTTTTAAAACCCGGCAACAGCGGGTCTACCAAAACCCGTAAAGACGATATTAACCCGCAGCGTTAAAGTCTTTATTAAATCTTAATCCTTAAATTGATATTAAATTATCTTCATAAAAAATTAACCAATGTCACGGACTTCCATTTTCTAATAACGGAAAAAGTATCTCAAAAGATAAAGAGATCGCCTCAAAGGGTATAAAAAATAATCAGTTAATTTTCTTTTATACCTTTTTTAGGGATTCACTTAGTTATATTATAGAAAATTACAGTTAACAATGGCTATTATATTAAATAGTTATTTTAATTAAGTTAATGGTTATTCTAATCGCATTGAAATGTCATTAGAATAACCGTTATTGATTTATAATTTTTAAAATATTACATTTACTCATTATAAAATAAAAAATATATACATAAAATATAAAATGCCCGTGATTTTATCAAATAAAATTCTTAAAAAGATTCTATATTAGTCCCTATTCTTATATTTTATATTAGTCTCATTATATCTTTAACGATAAGTTTGAAACTTAATAACTCGCTTCACAATAAAAGGTAAAGGTCGAAGATGATCTTACTTTTCTCTTAAGCCGTGCAATTTCACTATATTATAGAAATGTAACTTTCTCTTTACAAAAAAAATAAAAAATGAGGGGGGAAAAATTCTCTTTTTACTGCTTTTTAATTATAATTTATTATATATTTTTGGGAAAAGCATAAAATAAATTCCAACGGCCCGATTATTTTCCTGATAAGTAAAATTTTTTGGAATTTCTCGCTAAGTTTGAGCATCGACAAACAGAATATCTAGCTGCTAGTCCATAATAATATCAATAGAAATTTCAGTCAGAACGGATGTTTTTATATTAATTAAAAGAGTAACCGACTAATGAAGTTACATTTAAAAAAAAAAGTTTAAAGTAATTCCTATAACTGTAGGGAGAAGGAAATATTGTTAAAATTTTTCTTACATAAACTATAAAGCTATTATTTTGGACTGCTGCTAGAAGACAAGGGGGCGAATAATAATTTTTTAGTAAAAGTTAAATCATCAGGATTTATATAAAATATTTAATCAATTTTTTTTTTGAAAGAGCAGCATCAACAGCCATGGCCATTAGTCCGCTGGAAATCGGTACCGTATGAAAAGATGTCTGCCTTAAGGATTCAAACCTGGGACCTCCGCATGAAATGCCGAGACGCTACCTACTCAGCCACGTATGTCAGCTAATCACTATTTTTTTTTTATAAGTAATATCGATTCATCCATAAAACCAATGATGGTTGTATTTCATTGTTATACACAATGTTTACAAATTTTATGGCAATCCTTGGCAATTAACGGATGTGTTATTATTGTTATATCAAAAAATAGATCGTGTTGCGAGATGAATCGCTGTATTTTATTTTTTAGTTTCACTTGTGTGCATTAATTTAAGAGATGTTGTAGATCACTTTTGAAACTAACTCTAAAAAATATTAATATAAAATAATATAAATATTAAAAAAGTAAAACATTAGAAACAAAAAAGAGTTTAAAGAGTTCTTGTAGCCCTGATGTTTTTACGTCAAAATTTTCGTTTTTCAATTCCTATTAAAATGATATTCACAACCCTACCTACACTTTATATTTAAATGTTTTGAGTTTCCCTTCTGAAAGATCGGGGATATAACTGTCTCATACTGAAATATTAGTTGTTTCAAGGCAGAACGATTGTAGAAGTAATGTTAAGGTTCTTACTTTATTAACAGTATATATATTTTTTTATAAATTAATAATTCTTTTTTCAATTTTAGCTTTTGAATAATATTTTGGTGAACATCTCTTTAAAATATACTAGTTTTTAAGTGCATTCAATAACCATTTTAGTATTATCAGTAAATATTATATTTGTACTAGATAATAAATTCATTTTATTTACGTAATAATAATTTATTACGTAATTTGAATGATAAAAAAACTAACTGAGTTCCATAACTCAAACAGGATATTTTTAACAAAAAAATTAGTAAATAAAACATTAGAAAATTATTTTATGTTCTGAGATATATAAAAAATTAAATAAACAATTAAATAACTCAAAGTCACGTCAAGATTAGCGTTTTGCTGTTTATTTAAATGTTACAGTATTCTAAAGTATCCAGTGGCAGGGTCAAATATTTAAAATATGACGTATATGGAGGGGGTGTAGTTATGTATAATACACAAAATTCAAGTTGTTTGGTAGGAGGGGGAAGGAGTGAATGAGGGAAGAGAAGCACATCAGTATAGACAGGGCGGAGGAAGATCAGTCCGCGACATTGAGAACATTGCTAGTGGCTTGATGATAATGGCATTGTTTGTCAAGGTCATAATACAAGGTCACCGGGTCGCTTGTCCCAAGGGTAGCAGCGAGGTCGTATTCATCGACTCTTCTGTAATGTAGTAGTAGTAATAATAATAATAATAGTAGCACACAAACTACATATATGAATATGTGTGTGTAAACGTATACACCAACACGTTAGCTTTACCGACACCGGTCTGACGCGTGACCGTCAAATAAATCGAACAAAAGTTTGGACTAGAACCGATTACTCAGACAACGCACGCAATCAAATGTTTTTGAACAATAAAACGGAAAAAAAAAAAATGAAGTAATAAATGGCAACTAGATTATCCATAGTAAAATAGAAATAAAATTTAACCGTAAAACAAAAAAAAAAAAAAAAAAATTATTGAAATATTTTGTGTTTCGTGGAAATATAATACACTAAATAATTTAATTTTGATATATGATTCTAATAAATTCATCCGACTGTAACAAAGCGTAAACGGGTGATTCGAATTTAATAAAAGTTTGTAAAATGAATCCCTTTAAATAGTAAGTTTTCTTTTATAAATTATGCGGTTACATCATAAATGTAAGAAGCTATTTTAAAAAGTGAAAATCTAGAACAAATTTTTACCATACCACCAAATGAAATTTTTTTAAATTTATTTAATTTATCTTCTTTTTTTTAATTTTTTCTAATTTATTTATTTTTACTTTCCTGACATTACAGCTCTAGAACTCCGCTGCAAGAAAGAAAGTATGATAATCATTTAAAAAAAGGGGTACGGATTTTTTTAAATTTCTCTGTTTCATGATCCAATGACCCCAAAAAAGAAAAAAAAAAAGTAAGGGGTAGTGTTGGAATGTATGTACATGATTACCGTGTTTTGACGGCTAATAACTTTCGATTAGACAATCCGATTTTGATGAAATCTGACATATAGAGTAGTGCATATGGGACAATTTGTCGGTAAAAGTTAGGGGGTCAATATATCCAGGGAGTGGGATATATAGTTTCTTTGGAATCAATTTTCTCTAAACTTTCCAAACAAAACTCCATTTTATATTAATCTCAGTATAAGTACTGATCTCAGAACTTAATCTTAGTACATGCATACATGCTTATATTAATATTTTAAAAAAGTTTGCCCCCAAATTCTCCCTTTCCCCAGAAATCGAAAAATATGATCCTTTTATTTATTGCATTTTTTAACCAAAATTCCTTTATGTCTTTCTAAGCATGGTAGTAATGCAAGTGACAGAAAAAAACATTGGGGACAATATAGGGGGTGGGGAAGCCGATTAAAATTAAAAAATAACGACTTTTTCATTTTTAAATTTTTTTAATTCATTATTATTTTCCACTACGTAAGAATACATAACCAGTACTAGGAAAGTATAAAAATTTGTCGTCAACTTTTTTTTTTTTTTATTTGTTATTACAAGTTCAAACTTATGCACGATGTAAATAACTAAGTACTGTACTTTACGTGTAAGTAATTATGTGCTGCAAAATATCAACAAGAACAACTATTTTTCATTTGAACATTATTATACCTTTTTTAAATATAGATGTACAAGTTTATTTTTGTTTTGGTAAGTTAATTTGCTGGTTAGTTAAAAAAAATCACTGAAGAGATTTTAAATAATTTATGTTTCATGTTGATTCTAAATTCACAACTATCTTTCAAGGTATAAAGGAAATATTTTATACTTTGAAAAGTTATCACTACCTCCTAAAACATTCTTTTTTTAAAACTCTTGATACAGTTTTTTAAAATTTTTTGAAAAGGCTAGTATGTCCTAAAATGAATAATACGAAGTAATTTTGTGAGGGAGCTATCATTCCTTTAAAAGATTACAGATAGGATATGCCTTAAAGGATTCACGTTTGAACTAAATCTTTGAAAAGGTTAATAATAAATTACCATCCTCGTTTCGGCTTCCCCTCCCCGGATATGTGGTTTACTTGTGTTTCCCCTCGCGGTGAAATTGTTTCATTTAATGCTATTTATTAACATTAAATGGAGGCAGTTGCAGTCAGTCGCGTCGTATATACAGAAATAGTGGAAGTGACTGTGTTAGTTGAGCCATCGCGTTTTACCCTTAAAACTCGAAAATCGAATCTCTTAAAAAAATTTATAAGAATTCGAAAACCATAAAATTATTTGTTGATATTATCTGAAGAGTATTTACAAAACCAAATCTAGCGAATATCTGGTTTAGTATATAAGTAAATGGGGAACATTTACAATTATTGTTAAAGTTTTTTTTTTAACCTTACTTCACCCCTTTCAAAATCGAATTTAAAAAATCTAGAAATCGGTTTCTAGATATTCACGTGAAAAATACACACCAAAAATGAAGTTGATGTCTTCATTTTTTACCGAACACACATTTTTTACACACACACCAAATCAAGTTGATATTTTCATTTGTTACCGAGAAGTTCAAAAACTAGTTAATTCCATTGTTACTCCATTTCAACCTTCAGTATTTCACGATTATACAACATAACAGTCTACATGTGGCATCGAAAATCGTACAGTAATTTCAGTTTTTTAAATATCTCGAAAATAAAAGACTCGATAAGATATTCCCTTTTTAAAAATATACATCAATTTTCACCCCTTTTTGTCACTCTTCGGAATAATCTAAAAAATTCCTTTGTTTCCCTCTGCTCTTCCAGTTTCGATATCAAACCTAATTTTATTTAATCCTTTTATGTTTTACTGTTAGGAATAACTATTTCAAACTTTAGATTTTTAGCTAACTGGAAAATTGAACAATTATAAAGTAATAATATCAGTGATATTTTCTGCGTGTTTTAAGACAAAGCAGAAAATTTTATCACAGTTCTGAATTCAATATTTATTATCTGTTTTACAATACGTATGGTTCGTTAATGTCTTATTCTTTTCATCCAAAACTGTCTAGTTCTTTAAACTGTCTAGTGCTTTTCATCCTCGTAAAATTGTTTCACTCACTCTAACAATGAATTTGCCGATCTCTTGCGGTGGAGAGGCAGCGACTCGCCCTTTCTTACAGAAATCCCGAGTTCAAATCTCGCCCAGGCATGGCTTTTTTCAAATTCCCATTTCATAATCCCATGCACATGCTTCCAGCTTATATGGTAGTTAATCATAGAAAAAACTAAACTCGTTTAATTACACGAACATTAAGAATTTTCTATTCAAAATGACAAGAATATCTATTCGAGTTTAATCAGATACTCTCAATTTTTTCTTGTTGTAATATTCTGACTTGGGCAGAAAAAAAACTGTTTCACCAATCTAAGAAATGATTTATTAAGAAATTTATTTGAAGATGTTCAAATAATTTAACATATATTTGTTGTAGACATCCGGTGACAGGTCTCAAGGTCAATAAGGATGGATTTTGGAACCTAATAGCCTACAAATACATGAAAAAACCTTGAAATGTTCTATCATATCTTTTAAGTAACAATTTTTTTTTTATAATTCGCGGTCACTTAATTAACGAATCGTTCTTTTTTATAATCCTTTTTATTTTCCTTACCATTGTTCCGTTCATTTTTTTTGTATTGGTCCAAATTAGAGTAAGTGTAGGTTTACGTTCATTTTGATAATGTTACATTTGGAGATCTTGAGCCTGTAGTATACATTTTTTTTTAATTTTACTTTTACAATCTAGAAACGATACTAAAATATCCAGTATTTGTTGTTAAATTAAGAGTATTTTAACAAGGAGGATGAGATGAATGAAACAAGTGAACAAAATTGTAACAATCCTTGCCTTCAATCGAACCGGAAACTAAATTAATTTCGGAAAATTACTATACCGTCCGGCCGGCAATATATACTACGATAAACGACCAGTCTCTAAATACGAAAAGAAATTCTGTTACCTATACAGTATCTTCACGATACGATATTTCATGTGTATTTTAACTGGTTAAGTAAAACCAGACCTCCCAAATTCAACTCCATAGCCGAAAAAACTAATAATGAAAAATTTATATATACCTATATATGGTTTTTGCACATCTATTTATCTACCAGCCTTTTTGTTCATTAATTTAAAAATATAATTTACACAATGAACTCCGCTTATTTTTCTTTTTCTTTTTTTTTTTTGTTAGATATATTTCAGGTAAATAAATTATTCAGAAATTTTGAAGGCAGATCACAAAAGAAAAAGATGTTGGAAATTTAATTTGGACTAAATTTTTAGTGGTACGGGTTAATTCTATTAAAAATAAACAAATTTAGCTTATCCGTCATCCTTTGGTAAGGTGAGGTTAGAACCCACAAATCCTAGTAAAGGTAGTTTTTTTATAGCGATTTGAATTCAAGATCGTTCTTTAGTGTTTTTTTTTTTTTTTTTTTAACCTCCGGAACCACAATTAAGTATATCTTCAGAGGGATGAGATGAATGAATTGTAGCGTGTGTGAAAAATGCCATGCCTAACCGGGATTCGATTTCAATTAACCAAACTTCTCGGGAGAGGTGGGCCTGAAATCGTACAAGACTAAACTTCATTCACATTCATACATATCATAGTCATTCATCGTCTGAAGTAAGACCTTACGGTAGTACCGGAGGCTAAACAGAAAAAAGAGAGGCCTAGGGGATACCTGTGGTCGGGAACTGAATCATTACAGACGTCTGTATGAAATGTTTTTTTTTTTTTAAATTCTCTCTGTACATGCCCCTTAACTTGCCTACCAAATTCATTTTTCAAAAAAACCTTCTAAAAATAAATTAGACCAGATCAGTGCACTATAAATATATATATATATATATATATAGTTTTTCTTTATTTTAACTCGCCTAACAATTTAAGAAAACTCTTGAGTATTACTAGGAATTTTCAATAAAAACTTGTTTGTGACGAAGAGTATGTAATTATTTATAATGTCTGGGGCTTAATGTGGGGGTAAACGTTTGTTGTTTTGTTTTTCATAAAATGATGCAACTGTTATTTTAGCAAACTTTAATGCTATTCTTAAAATAGCATCAATAAATTGTTTTTAACATATATTTTTTTCTTTAAAATTTAACCTATTGATTATAAGGTAATAAGTTAATATTAATTCGATAAAGTTATTAAGAAATATAATTTTTTTAAGTACATTAATTACACCACCCTGCATTTATTTTTTTTCAAATGATGTTTTTGTAAAATGAAGTGTTTTACAAATATGTAGCTAGATTTTTTCTACCACGTCAGGATTTTTTACAATTTAATTTTTAAAATATAAGAAATTTCGTAT